>JAQFZG010005524.1:0-10232 GCA_034695465.1 Entomobrya nicoleti
TACAATCTAACCTAAACACGTACAAATAAAGAGAAAAAATCCAATACAACTTTCCATTCACTATTCCATGCATTTGTTCATTCATTTCATATTTAGCTGTCAAAAATCACACACATCATCATCATCTTCCTCCATCACCTCCTCCTTCTCATATGCCATGTCATGATCGCCATCCCCTCATCCCACCAGCCAAACATCCACTTCAAGAAAAAAATATATAACCCTCTCAAAAGAAAGTTCAAAGGGAATCTTGCATTAATAAAGAGCGACAGACTGTATATAACATATTTGGTGAAGAGTGCAATTTTGGACTATGGACTACATTAAACTGATTCCATCAAATAGCAGCTGGTCTGGTGTGTATGTGTGAATGCGTGCGTGCGTACCACCATTGCTGATTTTTTGATTTTCCTTTTCAACTTTCTTCGTCTTTTTTGAAAAGGTCCGTCATTTACTTTTTTCATAAGTGTTCATTTCCATACCAGTGAGGCATCTCTGTACAATGCAAAATTGCTTTTACTCTAGCTATCTATCTATCCTTGCATACCATTATTATTTTGAGTGCTGGTCTATGGAATACTCATTCATAACTAACATACTTCCTCCAAATCCATTGGCCCTTCTTTTGTTGAAAAGGGTACTTAATAGTAATGTCAGTCTCTCACAAAGACCAAATAAGTTATCATGATTATGATGAAGATGATCATGGTGATCCTGCTACTATGCTTAGACTGACGACGTCTTTGCTGCTTTTCACTCTTTTTTTATTCTTCATCATTACCATTCATTTCACTTGGTAAAAAGAGAGAAAGATCCAAACAGATTGCTGCTGGTATGCATAATGGTATGGTATAGTGATAGTGTTTGCCTTTTCCTTGCTTTTTTGCCTCTTTTAATGCTCATTCATTCAGACAGCATCAGTTTAACTCTCTGGTGAGGTTTTTAAAAAGAATAATAATAATATCCTGTGTGAGTGAGTGACTGAGTCACTTTTTCTTTTGCTCTCTCTCTCAACTTTCATCCCGCATTTCGTCATAATACTAAACACACATACATTCCTCATTATTATACATGTATATTTTTGCCTTGAAGCGGAGTACTCTTTTTCTTAGATCTTTTTTGCTGGTTGATCTTTCTGGGGTTTGGATGGTCTGGTCTGGCCTGATAGTAATCAGAACGGTATGACGATGACGATATTATTAGAACTATTTTCTTCGAAAAAAATACTGCGAAAAAATAAAAGGAGTGCACAGTGCACTACCAAGCAGCGGTGGTGGTGGAAATGGTGGCAGAGGTGGTGAAGCAATAACGTTCCATTTTTTCATCTCGGCATCTTTTCTTTCTCCGTCGTTTCTTCTTCTTCTCTCTGTCTCTACTGCAAGGTTGTAAGAAGAGAGAGGAAAATTTACTTAATAATGAATATGCAAAGTGAAAAAAGATGGAAATGTAACGAAGGAGGAAAGTACAATATTCATTTCTTATTTTATCGCTCTATAGACATTTTTTGAAATTCATGAGGTTGAAATGAAATCGAGTTTTTTTACTCCTTTCTGCAGCCCAGGAACAGGGAACAGACCAAGCGCTTTTTCCATCTTTTTTTAAAAATCCAAGTCTTTTGAATTACACATACAATATTAAGTAAAAAGTTAAATATTGTAAGAAAAAAGGGAAAAAAGTAACTTTTGATAAGATATGCGCTCCTCCGCGCTGTATTATATAGCTAACATGTTACGTACGTATCCAATCCACCTTGTGAACCGAAAAGTCGAAAGTAAGAAGGAATGAGTTCTTTTCTTTTTTTCCTTTGAGGTTTTCTTCCTAAAGAGATTCTCATCATCATGTAATCATTTGGTAAATATATATGCAAAAGGGTGGTTGGTGGATACATCGTTTTTGCATGTGTCAAGAAATGTGAACTCGCAAAGTAAAGAGCCATATGGCCTTTGAGCTTGGTATGGCCTTCCGATTGTGTAAAACCAATGCTGTAACAAAAAGTAATATCGTTCCGAAATCGTTAGATTTTGTGTGATTTTTTTGTTTGATTATCTTCGTCAACTTGATCGGCAATGAAATGAGATGCCGTAAGAGAAGAAAATGATGATCAGTTCACAAAGTAAGTGAACTGAAGGTCATGTTATTATTGCTATTCTTTTGATGAGCCTCAAAAATATACTTGAGCAGAGCAGCGCTTACTACCCAGCCCCTAGATTTGGAATATATATCTATGTAAAATGCTAAAACAAAATTACAAAAAAAAACTTTTCAAGGTTTTCTTAGAACTAAACATATTCAGTGTTTTAACAGAAAAAAATTAAGTTTGACTGTTAGCTTTTAGATAAAAATAGCTGGGGAGGATCAGAAGAGAAGTTTAAAATAAAAAAGGAAAGAAAATGAGAGAGAGGGATAAAATGATGAGATGTAAAAATCAAAGACAAGAGAGTAAAGCGAAAGTATATTACGATCACCAGACCAGACACAAGCAGACATCCTTCTCTCATCATTATCATTGCTTCTGGCCTTTTACATGTAATCAAGTTCAGGTAAATTAAAAAAATGCAAACACAGTTTAAGTTTAAAGGGGAAAGAGAGACTATGTGAAAATATCTATGAAAATTAGAATAAAGATGGAAGTTTTCAGCTGGAAAGGGACTACACAAAAAAAGTTAATATTAGTTTTTTTCATCAAAGCAACTGAAAACAATGAGGTTGAGTGGATTTGAGAATGAATGCGTCTGGTGGCCTTAATTCACATATTTTTTCAAGGAACGTGATCGTGATCATCATCATCATTCATTCAACTGCTTTGTATTGACTGTTAAAAGAAAGTACACGCTTGTTTTTTCTCTCTCTTTTGCCACTGTGAACCTTTTCAAGTCAACTTACCGTCCAGAACAGCAACAATATGCTCGTAGCCCGTGTTCGGAATATATGGAGGTGCGGTGTTCAGATGGACAGGGTTAGTGAATTCCTAAGAAAAAAATTGTAGCCTGTCCTGGCTTCCCTTTTCTTTTGTTAAGTTGAGTTAGATTTTTTTCTTTTCTGCAAAGGTAAAAATGGGAAACCGGTAGTATATTAGGATTTCCTTTTCCAATCTCGTTTTCTCTTTCTCATTTTTTAAAAAGAGAAGAAAAGTACACACATAACAGGGAAAATAAGTTTCTTGTACATTTTTTTCTTCTCATGGTACGTCCAGCAAGTTCAGTCAATGGAACCGACAGGAGGACAATGGACCAGCGACAATGGAACTCTGAAAGAAGTTTTTAAGCAGTAGAGAAGAAAGCGAGGCTAGCAAGACACAGAACACAACTCAATTCAGCAAGCAGGGATGGATGTTGGGTTGGTGGTGGTGGTCGTGGGATATGAGGTAGCCCCATTTATTTCTTCATCTATCTTTTTTTGAGATTTTTCCTTCTAAGTGTATGGTATGTTATGTAAAGTTGTAACAATGGTTTGTTTGGTTTGTGTGGTGCCTTAGTAGACTTCGCCACTTGCTCGCCTCAACCAAAAAACACTCCTTTCTCTTTCAATTCAAAACACACACACAACTGTTTATTTATGGGGACTTAGCGGAGAAAAAAATAGAGATGAAAATCAGAAAGAGTTTGAGCTGCATACACACAAGTACAGCAAGACAGGATCAGAATCACTTTTTTAACAATGAAAACGAGCGATTCTATCCCTTTTTCTCATCATCTCTTATTTTTGTATGTAACATACCAAATATACAATCTAAGCCAACCCGGAAAAGTAGATTTACTCTCTGTTATTTTTTTTGTAAAAAAGTTTTGCTTTTTTTCTATTTCAAAAAATGTCTTCAGGAAAGAAAGGCTGTTGTGAAGGAAGGGATTAAGATGGTTTGCTATTTAAATGTTAAAGAAAAAAGTTTTTGGAGAAGAGGATGACTATACTAACTTGTTTGAAACGTACAAGTGAGTGAACCAAATGTTCATGATGACAGCAATATCAGTAAAATGGTTGGGAAATACAAAAAAATCTTTTCTTGTATTTCCCAATTTTTTTGGTATGCCTAGTCTGTACAATGTAGTAACATTTTATCCAGATCAGAGGATCAGCAAAAGGGAAACAAGCAGGAAATAAATGCATCTCTTTGTAAGAAAGGGTTGCTGTTGCTGTAACTGTCTAAGATAGGATGGTATGAAAGGGTTGAAAAGACGTTGTGTACTCTTAAGTAGTATTGATCCATTCACATCCCAAATCTCATGGATTTTTTTTACAGTGAGCATGATTGCTATTGCTATATGTATAAACTACCAAACACTTTTGGAAGATAAGCACAAGAGAGAAAAAACCTGGAACGCGGAACAAATAGCGTTTTTTGTGTACGTATGACTTTATCACGACGACTCTCTGTCAGTCTTCATGTTGTTCGTGATACTTTCAAAGAAATCAAACACAATCAATCTGGCTCTCATCTCAGGAGATCTATTTGCTCTGATGATGTTTTCTGTTGCCACTACTCCTGCTCCTGGAGAAAAACTCATGTTTTTTGTCTGTGTGAGTCTTTTTAATTACGAAAGTGTAGCCTGGAGCATACCATTGTTTTTTATACCAGAAGAGGAGCACAGATACATTGCTAATGCCAGTACCGTAGTTGTTTTTCATCATCATTCCAAACAAATCTTCTAGCAATACTTCAAAAGCACTAGAAGCAGTATCCATCAGATATGCAATCCTTCTTAGAGCTCATTTCCATCATGTAAAAAAATGTTTTGAGATGAGCAAGATTAATTATCCGTTTTTTTTCGTGAGAGCATCAACAACGCAGCAGCGTATTGACTTTGTAGTAAACCAGGTTTTTACAACAGAAGCTGGTATTCTTCTGTAAATTTTGGTATCATTATGTTATCCAAGCGGGGGGAATACAATACATCACAAAAGACAATGTAGTCATGATTCATATTTAATGAAATTCAGGAAGTACCGTGTTTTTTAAAAGTACTCTCAGTCAGTCAGTTAGTTGGTCAAGTCAAGTGCTATTTGATCAAAAGAGGATTGATTTGTTTTGCTACCTCTTCCATTCTTCATTATTGAGGATGTTGATAAACCGTCAAGCTAAGTCAATACAAATTAAGCACCTAAAAATAAACAAACAGGTTTGTTTTTTTGTCCAACCGTTGAGTGAAGTATTTACATCATCTATTATGCAGCAATATTCCCAGTGTCGAGTGACTTCAACCATCACCACGGTCTGTATTTTTGTTTTGTTCATTATTGTATTAATCAACTTGACAGACCATGCATACCTTTTGCATTGTTAAAAGCTTGGCTAATATTGTAAACAATTTTGTTTACTTTTGGCTTGTCTCATCAATTAAAAAACTTTAAGCCTGGAGGTATTGACATATTAGAGTGGACTGGTCTGTGTTTGTAAAATAGGTAAATTACCTTTTAAGTTTCTCCGAATTTGATAAAGTCGAATTTTCATTAAAAACGTTTGAAATTAAAAACTGTAGACAACTGGCCATGCACACAATACAAACTGGACCTGTCACACAGTTCAGTTTACCGTAATTACCATACTACCAATGTACCAATGCCAGCCTCACACTTACTTTACCAAATAGACACACATCCTAATTCCAAACTTTTGTTTACTTTACCCTACCTGTCCAGTAAATAAGCATGGTTTTGTCTACCCTGCCCTGCCCAAATATTAGTTTGAGTGCATACCGTTTTTTTCTGTGTAGTAATGCCCATTTATCCCATATTAAATTCATGAACACGTGCATACTTAATCCTTCCCTTTTTATTAGCCTTACACAACAATATCATAGCAGCACAAAAGAGAAGATGAGCCCAAAGCTGTGTGAAAGGTCAATTAAGCATATTATTACACCAAAACTGAAAAACTTTTTTCATTATTTCTTTCCCTTGTGCCAGTGTGCGTACCTACTACCTACCTAACCGAATAACCAACATCACACCACCAGTATCATGCATATCTACCTAGTATCCTTCCCATCCTCTTATCATCATGTTTTTATCCTCTACTCATTCAAGGCCTCCATTACAACAGCTAAAACTGAACGGACACAATTTCACTTCCTCCTCTTTTCTCCTCCTTGCTTGCATGATCCCTTTACTTGACGACGCGACACAATGGTGGTTTAGGTGCCCAGGCTAGACAGATCCACAATCTACCGTAAAATGTCCGTAATTAAATTTTCAAATGGAATGGATATAATGAAAATGAAACAGCAGCGGCCACGGTGTTTAGCATCATCATCATCAGCATGCGAAGAGAAGAGAATACAATAGCCTGCCTGTTAGACTGTAAAAAAATACCCAGCTTATTTGAGCTGTTATTTTGCGGATTAAATATTTTATTCCTTTCACTCACTGTCTTCTATTTTATAAGGATATTTTTTATGCTTTTCATTAGTGCATACATATGTTTTTGTACATATACCAATATTGCACTCTTCTATTGTATGTAGATAATATGCTTAAAATCAAAGTGTACAAAACAAAATAAAAAAGTTGTCTATTTTACTTTTGTGCATGTTTATCAGTGTGAATATGCCTTTTGCGTGTTAATTAAACCCCCTGCCGACATGACGCCGCGCCGGTAGAATGTCAACAGTACTGATAAGGGCTCTTTATTTTAAAACACATAACAAGCTTTTCCACCATCATCACCACCACCATGTCTTTTTTATTATCTTTTTTGTTTGATTTCCATTTCCTATTCTATTCAATCCATGTCTATAGTAAGTGTACTTTGCTGTTATTGTGTTATAGGAGTGCGAGTGCATTTAGGTATTTTATATATTATGTAGCAGTAAAAGTACAATAATTTTATTGCATGCTTTTATTTACCACTAGATACTCGCCTTCGAGTATAAAAAGCGCTTTGCTTGTTGGGTTATGCACTACTGACTGACTGGTTGCTGTTGGTGTGGTGTCGCTTGGAAAAATTAATGTCTTTTCTATGTAAATCTGTCGAGAAATACATCACGGGTTTTAAGTGGAAAATGCTCACCGTCGTCTCTTGCTCTCTCTCTCTCCCTCCTCAACAACCAGAAGAGGAGGAGGCGAATTTTCACTACAGCTTTTCAGTAAAGAGAGTTGAGAGTGAGATGACGATCACTACGACGATGATGATGATGATACTGGTGCTCTTTGCGAGTGTGAGTGACACAAGAAGACTGAGTGAGTGATGTAGTGGATATTTTTTTTGGTGGTGGATGAATTGAATTCACACACTGTACTATACTCTAGCTCTCTCTCTGACTCTGTGAGTCTTGTTGAATTACTGTACACAAAGTCTTTTCATGTAATGCACATAATCATCATGATCATCAACATCACGTTGTACTGCAAGTGATCTCTCTATTAATATACCTTTCTAATTCTACATACCTTCCTAAACAACTCCAACTCTCTCTCTCTTGCAAATCTCAACTGCCAGAGAAGAGTGAGTGGTGGAATCTTGTTCAGTCAGCTAGATGGAAAATGCTTGTGTGATCATGATCATGTTAGATTGCTATGCAGAAAAGAGAGAGAGAGAGAGAGTCATCTCATCATCATTGGGAAATAGGCTGAAAGTATGTGGAATGGCATGCAAGGCCCATCAAAGATCAGCTATTTAATCCCCGCTTGTCTTCTTCCACAAATGCATGTACATTATTGCGTGCGTAATTCGGCTGGAAATCCGAAAAAGCTGTGAAGACGCAGTTTGAAGAAGAAACATTTATAATTTTGGAGAGATGAAATGGTCTTGTGTACTTTATAGACTGTGTGTAGACATACAATGTAATAAGGATAAATGATATATTTTCTCATCTTGCTCAACGGCTCATTTATTGCCTAAAATTTACATGAACCTATCTAGTAGCATTGCATGTTCAATTCATGTAATAAGCGTTTCTCTATATCTTGCTTGTTTGGAAATTAGTTGTTTTTCCCTTTGTGAAAGAAGATGACGGCAGAATACCTAATGAAAAGGAAGAAAAGCGTCAAAACAAGAAAGTAAACTTACAAATAAGCCTACAAGCTTCTTCCGCTGCTGCTACTATTATTCAACTAAAGGCAGTAGAAAAGTGGAGGTTAACAGCTTCTATTTCAATTTCAATCTTGTGAGAAAAGAATGAAATATGGCTGGATTTGACGTAATAAGTTTGATATTATACTGGCATAAGTAGTTGCTGATCTAGCCAGCAAAAGTACTCGTTCATGTTGACGCATACATTTAAAAAAATTCAATACTCTGAAGTTTCTCTCTGTAAACAGTTTGATGAAATAACTCATCGCTGGAATGAAAATACTGTACATACGGTACAAAGTATGAAAATGACAGAGAAGGAAAATGTAGAGGAAATTGGAGAGAAAAATCAAATCTGTCTGAGTTTCGGATTTTCATGAAGAAAATGTAAATTGGGATTAGACAGGAAAATATGTAGGGAATAAGTTGCGTATAATTTTTCATCTGCGAAATATGTGTATCAAGTATTCTTAGAGTTCTGTGTGCTAGCTTCAATTTTGCAATTGCTAAAATTATGTGTTTGCCTGTTAAAATCAATTACGCAGTGTCATTTGGTACGTTAGTTTGAGAATGCAAATGAATGCCAACACCATTACCACCAGGAAGAGTAATACTTCATTTTTTTTAGAAAAGGCGGAAGTTGGCAAGTAAAAACATTAAAAGTGTGTGTGTATTGCGTTCACTTAAGATTCATTAGTTTTCTTAGTGTGATTGAGTGTAGCAAAAGCGGTGGAATGACTGTACACTGTACACATTTATGTAACTAGCCAGTAAGTATCCCACACTCAGTCAGCTTAAGATGAATCTGTGTTAGGCAAAGCTATTTATCTATTAGCATTTTCATTTCCGTTTGTTTTCTCTTGACATGATGAATTCAAATCCACAGATGCATACATAAATACTAAAAAAAATTATTGGTCTAGCTCTAGCTACACTTGTGTTAAAAATAGAGTGGGAATTATATAGACCATACAAGTCATACCAAAATCAATTCAAAAAGTTTCTAGTGTTTGCAAAATCACTGAAACCTTTTCTTTTTTGTTTTTTCTTGTCGTCTTGATGAATGAACTTGATTTTTGCACATTTTTTATTAAAAAATTGAAGACTTGGCCTGAAATATGCGAATCAGGATAATTTTTTTGTTTGTAAGTTTGATTAAGTTTTTTCATGTCTACATGTTATTTGCATGAGAATTGACTTTTCTCGAAAACATGTTTTTACACATTGTTGGAAACGTGTCTATTTCACTGATGTGGAACGCTTACACATGTATTTTCCCAACAAAAAAAATTGGCAGGAAAAATAAGTGGTGTAAGCAAAGTTTCTGGTTTTTGGTTGTTTAAACGAAAAAGGGAAACCAGCAGGTAATAAAGTGTTTACAGAGAAAAAATGTGTAAACAATTTTTTACCACTCATCAGCAAAAAAGAATATTCATAATTTTTTTGTCTGTTTCTGCTGACGTAATGGAGTACCACTACATTGTTTACTCTCTGGTTTTCCAACCAATTCCGGGCTACTTCCAAATAGACGGAAAAAAGAAGCGCAAAAGAACAACGAGTTATTATTCCGAGAAGTAAAATGCTGGTTTTGCATAGATTGCTTGTCTTGTTTGTCAGCAGCAGAGTCAATTTCATTTCAGCGTATTCCTCAAGAGAACCAAGACGGAAATTAATAAAAAACCTGCCTCAAATATCCGGAGACACAGACTGAATACAATTTCCAACCATACCGGAAGATGAAATACCTACATCATATTTTTTGGCAAGAAAACAATATTTAGTTACGGTTTCCCCTGTTTTGCAAGATTTTTGCATGTAAAATTTCAAAAGAATTTTTGAAAAAGTAGGCCACAAAACTAAAACAGTCAGTCAGTTGAACAGATAAAGCAGAAATATAAAAACTAATGAATGAATACCACAAGCACAGCTGTATTCGCAATTTACAGTGTTTTGGTACAGCACACACGCGTGATTTTCTATTCATAAAATATTTAAAATACCGACCATCCATTTGCAATTTAAAAAAGGTTTTCTGTAAAACATCCAGAAAGAATAAGTTTACTGAGGATCAAGTCAATAAACCTTAATGACTATCTAGAAGGCCTTGTTAGCAAAACTATTTTTATGATCTGTCAACACAGCTTTCGTAAATCTACCTGATATCCTCTCTGCAATTTGGAAAAATGGTTGTCGTTTCCTTCACTTTGTTTTAGTAATATAGCCTATT
>JAQFZG010005525.1:0-10231 GCA_034695465.1 Entomobrya nicoleti
TCACCAAAAATGAATAAAGATAGCCTACACTCTTTATAGAAGTCTATTGATTGAATTTCCTCAGCAAATAATTTTCCGAAGATAACTATTCCTACTACAAATATTGCTTCTGATATCAACAAAATCTGTAAAGTTAACATATTCATACGATAAAATATGTGTATTTTTTAATTGTCACTGTATTTTTGGTAAGTTTAATATTTCATTGAAACTTACAATTTTACTCACGTACTTCACCATTTTGAGATATCTTCTATTGTAAAAATTGGATTCAAATTGGTATTAAAACACACCAACTGGATTGACTGACGCTTCAAACTTTACTGAATTGTATCTTAAATATTTGAATACATTGCATCATTGAATGTTATGTCATGGCACGTATTTTTGGGCTAAAAATAGCATACTGTGAACTTCATACAAAACCAGAACAAGTCATAATGTAAACTTTTCAAGTTTTCTGTTAAACTCATAAAACAAACAGAGTTTATTTATTTTTACTTTATCAGTGTATTGAGCCGGATCTTGGAAAATTCATAGGTTAGACATATTTAATACACAATTTGATAGACGTCTTAGAAGAACAAAGTCTTGATTCATCATATTCATTCCCAAAATGTATTATTATCCTTGAAAAAATGTGTTAAACAAGTTTGTAAAAAATAAATGTTTACGTAAACATTGATTTTGTCAGTCTACTTGGAAATTTGTTTATTCATCCACATTTTATTATTTATTTTCTGAGTCTTTCGACTAATTCACAAGTATACTTGTAGTGTTATCTTTTGTATTTTATTATTTATGGCCAGCTTTCTTTAAATATGCAATATTCCTTCACTGTAGTAAAATACTGCAATAAAATTGATTAACTTCTCATAAATTGATACACTTTCAATAAGTAGAATTGATGTTGAATTATTAGCTTATTTTAAAAAAAGCTTCGAGTAATACGGATTGGTAAATAGTCAAAATCATTGTAAACGTGTAATGATTTATTTTAGTCGTATTGTAAATTAAATGTTAAACCCATTTAAGAAATTATGAATTTACTATTACTGTGAAAATATGCATAAATTTACTATAACAAAAAATAGGGGTATTTAGCCATATTTGCTTTATTTTCAGTGATATAATATATTGACATAATACTACGTTTAGTATTATGTCAATATATTATAAAATGTCATAATATATTAAATTAAATCATAAATATATTACCAGATTACAATATCAACTATTCACTAATGTAGCCAGATAAAGAGTTTTTTAACGCTGTAAAACTAATCGTAAAGTTTTAAACTGTATGAATAAATCAACCATAAGTTGTACTCTTATGGTACCATTTCAAATGATTTTACATTAATCACTATAATATTATTAATACTCTCGTGTCTTCTTTTGAAACAATTTGAAATGTCATTTCTTAAGATTCCTCGACAAAATATATCAGCTTTTTTATACCTACTTAAATAATTCCAACACAATTCCAATGACATGCATGCTACAGCAGTTGAAAGTCCACCACCAAGAAAAACAAAAATAACAAGTATATTTCCCATCATGTTTGGTTTTATCGGCTTAACAACTTCCTGAATATTGTCCAGCTCCGATGTATTTAAAAACTTGGGCCACCAATCCAATAAACCAGAGTTCATTATTCTGGAAAACTGTTGAACTATTGATGATGGATAGTATGACATTTCGTACTCGAATGCTATTTTTGGTTCTGAAAATGACTCAGCACTAACATCAGAATGCTTGTCTAATGTTTTCAAGTATCTTCTCGTACTCTGAGCCAAGTAGTTTGGAAGAACCCATGCTGTTCTGCTACAGTTTTTTAGACCACTTATAATTATTTCTTGCTGCTTTGAAAGGAAATATTCCCGCAGAACGTTTCCAGTGAGGAATTTTCGTATGGTTCGACTCTCTTTAACAAGTCCCACTTTTTTGAAATCATTCGCATAACGCGCTGGTTCCCAAAATACTTCAAGTACCTTAGGATGCATTCTAGAATAGTTTCGAATTTTTGCGTATTTCGGCACATCATTTATACCATCTTCTGGATAATATAAAAGTTCAATATAAGCAACCACATGTGAGTTTTCAAAATTTACTTGGATAGCTTTATCAGTATATATTTTGTAGATTTCATTAAGGGAACCTTCATATGTATAGTGAAAATTTTGAATTCGACTGTAAATCGTAAAGTTATCCTCAATCAATTGGTCAATATTGTCATAGGGAATATGCCCCCTGGGCATCACTATCTTATAAACATTTTCACTTTTAAACGCGTTACTAATTACCAAGCCTCCCAGAAATATTCCACTCATCACAAACCTAAGTTTTTCAAGTTTATCAAAGCTTTCCGGAAACGGGTCACCTTGTTCCAGCAAAATTTTAATTATGCTTAAAGCACTAGCTGGCAGGGAAAAGTGTCTGTTTATAAACTTGTTAAGCTGAACGATGCCAGTAGACAGTATTACCAAGGCAACGATTAGGCAAATCCAAACCTCCAACTCAAAAACAGATAAAAATTGGGAAAACGGGAATGCTTGGACACCTCTCGAGCCGCAACTAACAAAATGGAGTTTGCCAAGTTTATTTTCAAATTTTAAAGCGTTGTTGTAGCCCATCTCTTCAGTTTCTACAACTCGAGCACCCCTCACCATATTTTCCAAACGGTCTCTATCCCTATTGATAATTTTACGATACCTCGATTTCGTAACATTGCCAATGAAATTTTTAAAAATTGATGCGTAGCCCAAAGCAAGTAGTTTAACTTTCTCTGAATACTTAAATTGCAACTTGCGAAGTTGTTCAAGTGGAAAATCAATTGCTCCAGGGGCTTCCATTAAAAAATAAGAAATCTCCCCTGCAAGATTAAGATTTGCTCCACGTTGGGATATATATCTTACTGGAAACGGAACGAATTTCTGTGACCTTTCCAGGAATTCAATATTTTTAAACGAGATTTCTTGTGTGCTGATTGGTAAAACTGTCAGAAAGTTTTTACATTCAAAACAAGCATAAAAAAGATTCGACGTTTCTATGGAGCACTGCAGGCTTCCAAATATTTTGTTAGGATGATCTGGTTTGCATTTTACGTAAGCAGTAATTTGAACATGATTAACTACATGATACTGATGTTGATAAGTTTGGTAGAACCTACCACTTATCTTGAGACTCCAAGAAGCCAATGAAATTGAATCATGTTTTTGTATACTTGTTTTGGTATTGACTAAAATGGAAACGTGTGGCCTTAAACTAGGCAAAGTTTCTAACGGTCTGACCGTATGACGAAATATTTGTGTGTATTTTCCCAGACGAAGCAAATTGTCAGGCATAAATAGATCCACTTGAAGTTCGCATTGCCAGGGTTTTGACGCTGCCAAATAGCTTTGAATACTTATTTCAACGCAATAACCAGTATTGCCATAATAGTTATCCCCGAGAAAGCTCGACTTAAAATGGTTTGAAACTGTGCATTTATGCCTAAATTTGATATTGTTAAAGTCCCCTTTGAAAAAATCTGAAAATTTTCCATTTAACTGAGGAATTAGTTTTTCTGGGATCCAAATTACGTGATACTTAGACATTGTCTCATTATTCCTTGGATTTATATATGTAATATTGAGTATAGCTAGATCAAATTTTCTGAGAATCACTGGATACGTAACTGATGGGTATAGATCGATGTCTTCAAAGTTATTTATTACGATAAGACAATTGCTGGTAATAAAATGCGAAAGGGTGGAGTATAAGTTTAGTAAAGCTTTAGGTAACTTAGCAGATGCTGGTGTTAAAGTAAGCTGATTTATATATTCAGTTACGTATGAGTTCTCGTCCATATCATTTTGCTGCTCGAGACGTTTTACTTCCGATAAGGCCGACGAATTTAGTAACTTTGTGATCAGTGTGTACTTTAAATAAGAGTCATGTTTCTTGATTTCTGGATCTGATAAATTTAGCACAAAAAGACTAGGTAAAATAAAATAAACCCAAAACACAGCTTGTGAAGTTGTCATATTTAATGGGATTTTAAATAAAGGCTATAAATTCTAATTAAATAAGATAACTGATTTTTATCATATATATCTTTTGCTCCAGTTGTGAACTGCAATTCGGTTTAGGAATAATACGGTTAGGAAAAGATTTCCAGTTTTCTTCTGTTGGTAAAATATCCAAGCTTAGACTTCAGGTCACAATTACTAGTCAAAAACGTAATTATGGACTATTGAAAACTAAATATATCGCCATAAAGACCTTGAATCCAATAATTTCCACTTTCCTCCTCCCACTTTTTAAAACCCTGAAGAAATGACAACACAACGCAGTAGATCGCTTTATAACATTTCCAAGGATTCTTGAACCATGCATAATATTATCTTCATTGTTACTATCTATCAATTATAATTTTAGCGTATGTTATGTTTTTCTATCGATTTTCATTTTTTTGTGAATACTCCTGATGAAGAAATTAATTAAATTTCGAAAGCTTGAGTGAACTATTTCCTCCTACATTCGTCAAGCCCTTCTTTAACATATTAACATATTTTATTTCACTTATGGATTTCAGATCTATATTAACCAATTTTTGAATTACACGAGAACACATGTATATTCATGAATAAGGTCCGAATGAGTCGCTTTAAATTACAACTTAAAGCATTTTTTGCAAAGTTATAAAAACCAATCATTCAATGTTACATATGCGATTTATAAGTTGCTTTAAGATCTTCAAAGACTTTTAATTATCTATTAAGTAGCAAATGCGAAAGCTAATATAAATATCTTTGATAAATTTGATTTTTTCAAAACATAATGTAAAAAGTACACATATTGTTTAAATCATTTTTGTGCATATGTGAATGCTTACTTCGTTCAAAATGAGTACACTATGAGTATTGGTATAATAAGCTTGCAAAGTAGTTTAACATAGACGTGCGCCAACATTAAATATAAATTTTACAAATATATTCAATTGCTTATGTTAACTATTCAATGGCGGTATTTTATCATATAAGCTTTATCAATACCACGTGCATTTTTTCATAACATTACATACATTTTTTTGTAAGTCTGAAATAGTTGGCTATCTTCTTCGAATACATATTTTACTGACTTTTTCCTCTTATCGCACTCAAGTTTAAGTTTAAATTGTGTAGCCAAATAACACTAACATGCAAAAGGATCAAAGTTATCGGCATCAAATAGACAGCTGCACTCTGCCAATACCATACACGTATTGACAAAAGCAGCAATATTTCGACTTGGTAAAAAGAGGTTGCAGCTAGATTTTAAGAATTAAGGGATTACTTTTATGAGAAAAAGTACCCAAATTGTACTTAGCTTTAGTTTCAAACAATATATACAAACGTGCACACGCATAAAAAAGTACTGCTGCATACCTTAATTATAAAAGAGAGAGGTACTTTGTCCAAATCCCATCACTCACAATTCAACTTTGTAACAAAATAGTAGCCGTTGAAACATCTCCTAGCACATTGTATTGAAACGTGTGGACTTTTAAGAGAAAAGAAAAATGAAGATATTATTGGTTTTGGGTTTAGTCATTGCTACCTTCTCCATTACAGAAGCTTGTCATGGATGCGCCGGTAAGTCAACTTTTATTTTTATTTACATTGGTTTGAAGTTTTAATATGTTATTGTATTTTATTAGTAATTAATTTTTTCAAATGTTCATTTTTTTATGCTTTGAAGAATTCGAGGAACGAGACAAAGACCCCCGCATTGGCAAGCGTGTTGCTTTGTCGGACATGCGGCAAATGAGGTGCATCAAAGACATCTTGTCGCTTGATCCTGACTCTTTCGAAATGAGAATTGTGGAAGATGGGGTGCCATACAACTGTAACAAGATAAGCCCCACCGACTCTGACTTTGACCAAATGATCCAATATCCTGTTGCTCCACCAAAGCCTGAAGGCATCCCAGAATCATTTAGTTATACCCGTCTGGGTTCCGAAAATGAAATGATTGTCAACTGCATCGAGCCGGGATCGACTAAGGACGAAATAATATTTTCTGCTACAAAAGGATACTTTCCACTGGTGGACTTAAAGGAAAATAAAACATATCTATGCATTCGTTTAGCTATTAAACGAGAGAGTTTAGCAGAACGGGTTGCAAGGACTTTATCTTTGTCTTGTTAGGATAGTACAATATAATATAATATGTATATTAACTTTTTAAACTAATATCTTATTAATTTTTATTTCTGGATGTATAATTTAAAAAAAGGTATTTTGTTTTTGATAAATGTTTTTATAACAAACCTGACTTAATTTTTTAAAGTAATTTACGGACGTATATGAAAACTTTCGAAGCAAATAAATACGACAAACATTTATAATTTTCTTTATATATTAATCTAATTGGAAGCATATTGCATTAGTATGAAAATTAAACGTTGGGTTTTCATAACATCAATAAACTAACTAGAGACATCATGCATAAAATTTAAAGTTAATTCCGAAATATCGATTTTTTTCTCAACTTAGTAAAACGTCATCAAAACTTGCAAATAGAAACATAGTAGCACATTATTTTCAAGTTACACAGTTAATTGAAAGGCTAAGTTGTATTCTTTTTCTTTTCCTCCAGAAACTCATAATAATTTCTGAAATATCTAAAATATAAATTTCGCCGTCGCATTTCCATATCAAAAATAAATAAACGTTTTAATTCTCTCCAAATATGTGATTCATAAATCTGTGGCCGTTCAATATGTTCATCACGACCCTCATACACATTATCCAGATATCTTTTAATATCCAGTAACTCGTCTTCAGGCTCATGTTCATAAAAGTTCCAATTTAAAAATCGACACCACTGATCATCTAAGGTCAAGTCCAAATAAATATTTTCCAACGAGCGAAGACCAATAACAAAATTAAACGATGGTGGATAGTAGTAAATAAATTTTAATGATTTAATATTTGGCAGCTGTAGGCTATTAGGCTGCGCAAATGGTTTTAAGTCTAGAGGCGTTAACTGAGAATAAAGTGCACTAGTCGAAATTTGATCAAGATATAACTCCAAATATTTGAGTGTGTTTTTGAAGCTGTTTATACCCTTAAATATCAATTCTGTATTCAAAGGGTCATCCATTATAAACTGTAGACAAAGTCGTCGAATAGGTGAGCTCAGTGTAACCAATGCTTGAACTGCATCATCCGAAACCAGTCGAATACTCAAATGAGCAAGGTTAGAATAGCAAAGATCCACCGGAAGTGTAAAGATGTTAACATCCAAACTTGATACACTTCAAGAGTGAAATAAATTCATTAGAATTCTTTTCAATGGTAGTTTGCAAAGATGAAGTTGTTTTCTGAAGACTAATGTTTCAAGATTTCTTGGAAATCGATTTTTTTGTTCTTCCGTCAAACTATCATAGTAACCAAATAGTTGTTCAGCAGTCGTATTGTAATCGTCTGCACTTCCTCTCCATCCATACAAATTGCTAAATTCCTTGATTTCCACCTTTTTTAAGTTCGGAAGATCAACCAAACCAAATAACTCAACCAAGCCTTTCAAGTAGTTAATTTGCCGGCCTTCCTGTATACCAATTTGTAAAAATTGAATTTGGGAACCAAACGACTTCAAATATTTGACGTTCACGGAAAACTTATCTGTCATTTCCAAAGGATCATCGTTGAGTTGATATTGAAAAGAAGCACAACGCCCAACAATTTGGTAATCAGGATGCTCCTGAACTTCGTTCAGTATTTTTTCTTTTTGATGATCAGTCATTCTACTTTGATAACATAAATCTTCATTGTCGTAAAATATCTTTAGAAACTCATAATCCAAATCCAATTTGATGCGAATTTCATCTTCATTACCTCCAGCAGCAGGACGTTGAATGACATTATTTTCTAAAAAATAGTCCATCCCATTACACCACCGCTTGCAAGTCAATCGGCAGTTCAAAAGATCTTTTCTGGAGAGATAAACCATCTCCGCAACTATTGGAAAGACCTGGATCAAATTTGATTGTCAATTAAAATTATGTATAAATATACCTTTGTATGTATGTATGTATGTATATAGTGATATTTTAAAATATATTAACTTTTGTGGAAAAAATATACCTGGTCAAACAACCATTTTACTCTGGTTGGATACATAATTTTCTTACACACTGGAAGAGCTTTTGAAAGGCTTATCAAATCCTTGGAAGAACTAACGTTATCAGTTATAATTTCCCAAACCTATGAAAAAGAAGACAAATACTGGTAAAAATATACATATGGATAAAATACCAACTCACAACGAAGGTTGTTCGTTAAAGTTGTTTAAGCACAAATTTACCTCATCTGGTACACGGTGAATTGGATTTGAATGGAAGAATTGACCTTTATTAGAATTTAGCACGTTACCACAAGTGGCTTTATTTTGAACTTGCCTTTTTGATGCTTCCATTGTAATGCAGGTCACAAAAGTATCGATGTTATATTTTCCAAAATTTTATTATGTATTGTAGTATAACAAATTTAATGATAAATAAAAAAAAATATTCATTTAAGTAAACATTCACATTATTATGGTCTTACGGTTGTCAAACAGATGATGTGTTTTTTTAAAGTTGCATGCAATAGCAACCTGTTTCATGATACAGCAACAACAGCTTTCCAGCATATTGCATGTACCTTCCAGTTCACTTGATCACCTTGGGTAACCTTGAATATTTTCCATAGCTCAGAGACATTCACAAGTTCAACGTGATTTACATGGTAGAGTTCGCTAACAGCGTAGGCAACAAGAAAGGCTTACATGAATTTATTCGAGATATTTATGTAGATGGTAATAAATCTAGGATATATTATTTTATGGCTAAAGGTTGGCATATTCCCTCAATAATTCTATTTTTCATTTTATTTTTATGAAATAAAATCCACTTCATCCATAATCCCTCTTGTCCAGTCGAGGGCAAGGTTAAAGGATCTGTAAAATCAATGGTAACACTACATTGCATTTTTCCCAACAAAAAAATATTTCGCATTGACGAATTTGAAGGTTAACTAGAAATTACTTACGTTACAGACCCAGGCATTTCGAAGGGGCCCCGCTGACTTTTTTATTTGTTACCTACAAAGTTTTAAGAGATTTTAACATTTTTTCTGGATGAACTTTGTTGGGTGGCTAGATAAAGCAAAATATAGCGCATGCATACACGTGTGTTTGGTAAATGCACACAGGTAAAATTTTTTTTGGTAATTTTGTTGTATAGATACACAAATATGAATATATTATGTTCATTTCAAGTAAATATTTTTTACTCAGTTTTCTTTGCTTCAAACAAGCTACATTTTTTAATTATATAAGATATAAAGTTTACGTTATAAACTGAAATTCGTTCAAAATATTATAAGTATTATATTATTAAATCCAATAACAATAGTTTATTTTGTAGGCAGAGAAGTCACGAGCATTTGCCACAATATTACAACCTTATAAAATACTTTCACTTGTGTACAAATTATGATAGATTTAATTTTAAATTTCGAATTGGTATTTATTGTGGCTTATATATTTTACATAGAGCCTGGCCCATTGTTTTAAGAGTTTTGTTATTAATTCAAGTACCAATGGTTTCATACATGGATCTACTGTGGTACAAGTGTTCTCTAAAATTACAGATTTATCAATAAATATACGTATGGAACAATCATGTCAATAGTTAAAACCTAATTTAAAAAAAAGTTTTAAAAACTAGTTTCCTTGTCAAACAACAGCATTTCTTTTCAAATTGAAAAATAGTATTACATATTTACTCCGTACTATTTTTGTTCTCCTCAAACATTTCATAATAATTTCTAAAAAACCTGCTTTTTACATCTTGTTTCCCATTGTAGTTAAAGTGCTTGTGACCGATGAACACATCAAAAATCAATAATCGTTTAAATTCCCTCCAAATTTTAGATTCATACATTTGAGGCCATTTCATATGATCCTCCCCTTTCCCACAAACTATATCCAAATAATGCTTCATATCCAAAACCTCCTTGACGGGCTCAGTTTCAACAAAATTACTATTCACAAAATATGTCCATTCCTCATCCAAAGTCAAGTCGAAATACAAATACTCCAAGGAGCTCAACCCAGTAAGAAAATTGAACGACGGAGGATAATAGTATTTAAATTTCAATGTTTTTATATTAGGTAGTTGAAGACTACCCGGTTTCATAAATGGTTTTACATTAACAGG
>JAQFZG010005526.1:0-10230 GCA_034695465.1 Entomobrya nicoleti
TTATCAGGCTACTTCGTTTGGTTATTGCTGTTGTTGGTATCGCCTTTATAAACATGGTAAAAATTCATGAATTGATTCATATTTTATGTTAAAATCAATCTTTAGAAAGAACTGTTGCTGATCTTGTTTTTGTTTTGTTTAATAATTTAAAGGATAAGCAAAAGTGGATGAAATACTGGTGCATTGCTTATGCCGTCCCTCTTGTATCGAGCTTCATAATTTTCTTTTACATGTCCTTTGAATGGATTGCGGAGCATGAAATATTGACTTATGGATTTTTCATCTTCTTCGCAGTGAATATATCATTCAGATTTATTGTGTTCCTAGTTTGTCTGACGTACTCACATCCTCATGACTCAATGCCTTTCTCATTCGTCGCAGAATACAATTAACGGTGATAACATCCATAGTGCACTACTTCAAAATGTTCATTTTTTCACAAAATGAAATTCTTGTATAGATGTAATATATTGTACCCGAAGAATCCAAGTTAATTATACAATGTTTTGGACAGATATGCCACCTGACTTCGAGTTTTCTATTTTAGAAAAATATTTCAATGATGTTCGATACACTTTTTAATTTGTTCAACGCGAGATTCGTTAAGTCGTTTTATGGAGTCCTTGCCTTGTTTAGATTCTTGAAGCCGAAAAATACTTACATATATTATCAATATCATGAATCAAACCTTGCAAAACTTAATTTTCACTTCATTAGAGCAAGTCATTTAATTGAAGTTTAATAGCCAAATGCAAATAAGATTAAGATAATTAATGATAATGAAAAATGCTGTGCATTACCTTCAATTAGGGCACTGTGAGAACGTTCTCTTTGATTTAATTTTGTTAGACTTTCGCTATTTTAGTTTTTTTTAATTTGTAGTCTTTTATACTCTGTCTGGACTCCTATATTATACTAAGCTTTCCAAAAGCGTTTATGGAACTGATACATTTAACTTTTGGTTTGGTTTTAATAGAACGGCCGACGGCCACCTTTTTACGACGACTGTAAACTACTTGTCTGTTTATTTTAGTTTTTACCTCAAATACTCCAAGTTACAAAATGTAAATTTTAAGTGTATTTGTGTACATAAAATTATGATATGATGATGACCAATGGTGCCATTGAACTAGTGGTAAAATAAATAGTTTACAGATTAAATTTACTGAATATAAGTCAAACTGCTAAGCACAAATTACGCAACCTGACTGTATTATCAAAAATGCAATTTTTAAACAAATAAATGAACGCATTTAATAAACTTGTTTATTTTTATTATTAAAAATCATTCGTCTATGAAATGCGTGCTTTCTCCAAACTCTTCTCCTTATATTCATGCTACAGGTATGTGAAGATATGTGATGTTGAAAAAATTGTTTTTTTACTTAATAAAACAAATTTGACTTTATTATGAAGTATGCACGTTACTTTTTTAAGATTCAATTAACAACTTACATCACTCATAATTAAATCACTTAATCTTTGATTTCTTTCCTTTAAATTGTAACATGAAAATAATATTCGACGAGTTTAATTCTATATTAACAAACATAAAAGGACTTCAGTCAATCTTACACCACACCTTTACAAATATGTCGTCAACTTGGTAGGAATTATTAAAAACCTACAACTTTTTTACAATATGTAAATAATGCGCAATGCATACAAATAAAAGCTATCTTTTATGATTCAGGAAAAACAGAGCTCATGACTGGAGTAAGTCAATATGGCTTTTGAAAAGGCATTCTTCCTCCCAAATTACTACTTGGTCCGGGACCAGGTCCCCCACTTCCTGTACCAGCGGGCCCACCTCTAAGGTGAGGACGAGATCTGCGAGCACTCTGATTCGTACCTCTCGTCATCGTCAGCACTGGTCTGTATCCTCTTGTCATGGGTGCCATCAAATGTCCTTGATCAGGTTGAATCATGTGCCGTACCGGCAACGCCGCTCCCCCTCCTCTTCCCATTATTCCACCTCTTACAGGTCTTGCGGTTGGATTTGAAGAGGATGAGCTAGATGGCTGATCCCACACGATTGGAACAGGTCGAGATCTTCCACCAAGCTGCTGCTGTTGTTGCTGCTGAGGCTGAGGTACTGGCTCCTTTTGTTCAGTAGGTGGATTTGAAATATTCGAGGATGGAGTTGGACTGGATGCACGAGAAGAAGTAGATGTGGAAGGATGTTGAATTGTTGCACCGTGAGAAGATCCAGCGACTGGAACTTTATCTTCGTCACTTGATGTCACGCTAGATACTTCAGAATGCGTACTCGTTCTAGGTTGCGAATTCATGGCAGCTAACCTTGCGGCTTCAGGTGAATTAAATGACATTCCTGATGACGATTCTATAGCAGATGTTACAGTGATGGCAGGAACATCACTTCCGGATACGGAAGCTATGGAACTGCTAGTAGGTTGAACATCTACCACCACATGAGTCGATAAACCTTCTTCTTGAGCTGCATCATCATCAGCTTGCATTTCAGCCGATAACTCAATGCCTTCTACTGGAGGTGACACTTGAAGCGGAGTACTTGGTACACTTCTTCCCGTGGTACCACTTCCTCCGTCATCATAGCCTAAAAAATCAATTCGTGTGTCATCCATACCTGCAAACAAATAAACCAACGATAATAAAAAAAATGCATTTTAGAAAATAAAAGTAGTTTATGGTATAAGTTTTTGATATTTACTATTTATTTCAAATAAATATTTATACTTGTGCTGAATATTTAAACATAAAACAGAGCTTTAACATAAATTGGACAAGCTATCTAACCAACCTGTTCCACCTGAACTAGAAGCACTTGTTCCACCATGAGAGCTACTGCCCATTTGAACATCGGCAGCAGAAACGCTGCTGAATGTAAATCGACCTCCTGGTTGAATCTGTGGTGAGCTAACTGCTTCAGCAAATCCGTCACTGCGGCGGGGTACATAAAGAGTGGGAGTTCCAGGTACAATGCTGTCATCTGCATCATCTCCGTATTGTCCTGAGGAAAAAGAAGGAGTCAACATTTGTTGGTGTTGATGCCTACCAAGCATTGGTGGCACGCCTCCTCTTACGGACATATTTCCACGAAGAGGTGAACTGACAGATTGCAATCGTCCTCCGATATTTAAATCTCTCGGTGGGCGGATTGGACTACCAATTCCAGCTGGAACTGGTACCGCTACAGTTGGTTCAGGCACCATTTCTCTTTCGTCATCACCTTCATCATCAATGCTTTGTTCTGCTTCTCGCAGTTCATGCTGCTGATTTCCCTGTTCCTGTCCACTGAAGTCAACTGGATTCAAATGGGAGTCATTGGAATCAAGAATGTCTTGGCTATCGTGACTATCACGTGCTTCTCGGATATCGTCATCTTCTTGTTCAAGACTTTCGGCTTCTCTTCCCTCTTGCCCTTCCATCTCTTCATATTCCTCATCCATTTTCTTTCCCTCTGTACCTTCTTCGTCTCCATGATCGTCATCATCTTCATCGACATCATCTTCTTCCTCCATTATGTCTTCCTCATCTTCAGGTTCTTCTTCTTCTACACCCTCCTCTTCTTCCTCTTCAATATCCTCAACCTCTTCTTCCTCAACAGCCATCGCCTTGCTCGCTCGACTAGTAGATGCTTTAGGAGCAACGCCTTGGTCTTCGTCATCCGATTCAATTACAATCACGTCAGAGTCAGAATCATCATGATCGTCATCCACACGACGAGGAGGACGTCCACTGGACTCTTTCGTTGTAGTATCTGAACGCTGTACTTGTGCATCATCGGCAGCAGAAGCCCCTTGATCTGCCTCATGTTCATCTTCTTCTTCCTCCTCCTCTTCTTCGAGCATTTGGTCGTTGCTACTCTCTTGCTGCCCCAGTGCTTCTGCTTCACGATCGGACCCCATAACTCTTGTCCTTTTAGTGTCAGGTTCACTCAATAAATCTTCTTCATCATCATGATGGGGATCCTTCAAAAATCAAATAATTAAAATTTAACCAAATGGAAGTCAAATGAATAAAATCTATTTTTAATATTGAACTTACATCACTTCCTCTAAGCCTTTTGTTACTAGATTGAGTTGGTCTCAAACTAGAACTAGAAGGACTTGGTTCTTCAGTACTGCTCCCCCCTTGCTTCTTGGATGTGCCTGGTTGAGGCTGTTGATGCTGAAGTGTACTACTGCCAGATTGTTGCACCTCGTGTTGTTTAGATCTCAAAGGAGCCACAGTCAAAATGTTTTGATGAGTAGAGCCTTCAGAAGAAGATACCTGCTCAGAGGAATCTCCCATTTCAGACTCTTCCAGCATTTGCGTAGCACTGGAAGTAGATGGGTCTTGATGCCCTGGTTGGGTATCATTATTGCTTCCGACTGCTGATGGTACTCCACTCGTGCTACTACTGCTACTTGTGCCTTGTTGAGGCTGCGTGAGTCCACTGCTGATTCCACCTGCAACACCAGAGCATTGTTGAGGAGATGCTCCGCTACTTCCTGGTCCTGTGTTACCTCCAACAATACCAGCATTTCCAGCAGCCACAGGAGCTACAGTTACTGTAGGTTGTACAGCTGCAGCTTGACGAACAGCACTGGAAATCGGAATATTGCTACTGGGATTGACAGCCAACTGATGAAGTTGTTGCTGTGGACTAGACTCTGGAGCTGAAGCTGATGACTGATCTGGAGTAGAAGTGCTCACTTGAGCCTGGCTAACTGGTGCAACAACCGCCGCGCTAACGGCTGACTGTTGCACATTGCTTGATGAAGCTTGTTGTTGTTGGTTCTGAGTGGGCATTGCACTAACAGAAACGGTGGCCTTACGAGTCATTGAAATAGGTCTGATACTTGCCGTTAATGGAGGTCTAGCCACAGCCATCTGCTTAGGTGCAGGTCCTGGGATTGGTCGAATATTTGCTTTTGCTTTTTCCACTGGAAGAACTTTCTCGGGGCTAACTACCTTTGAACTTTGGCTTTGCAGTTTGTATCTATTTTCAAGAGCAGCCAGGCGTTGCTTCAGCATATCCAACTCCTTTTTCTGGTCATCATTTTGCTGCTGAAGGGCTAGATTGACTTCAGAGGCATTTCCGGAAGTTGTAGTTTTCAAATCTTTGTTTTCCTTCTCCAGACGACCAAGACGGCCTTCATATTGAGACTTCAACGCAGCTAAACGACTTGAACTTTCCTCCGAGCTTACTTCCATTGCCGTGACCCTGCTCCTGCATTCTGTAAGGGCTGCCTCAATTTCATTCTTTTGAGTTGTCGTTGCAGTTAGCTTCTCCCGTAAAGTTTTCAGGTGATTTTTCAAACGCTCCTCAGCTTGAGTCCTCTCAGTTTTCAAAGTCTCAGCATCTCTCTTCAAGGTTTCAATTTCCTCTTGAAGTTGCTTGACCTGAGCTTCATATCTCGCTAATTCCTCCTTTTGTGATTCTGTAGAGGTACCAGCTCCTTCACCTTCAATAGAAAGATCGGTCTGACCTGACATTTTGTCACCAGTTCCACTGCCACCAGCTTCTTGTTCCTTCTGCAAGTCTTCATACTGCTTCTTGTATTTTCTGGCAATACTTTTGACAGCTTTGACAGTATTCTTCTGCTCTTCCAGCAATTTATTCACATTCTCCAGTTCTCTACTAGCGCTGTCCAAGTTGTTATCTTTCTCCGCATGTGAGTTCTTTAAGCTGGAAACTTCCAAACGAAGAGTCTGAAGATCACTTTGAAGCTTCGTCTTCTCATCTCCTAGCTTCTTTTGGTCGTCTTGCAGTGCTTTCTTGTCATTCTGCAATGCCTGATTGCTCGACTGCAGCGCAGTTGTTTGTTGTTGCAACATTCGCACTTGTTGTAACTGACGCGTAATTTCCACTTGCTGTTTTTTGTTAGCTTCCTGTATACTCTGCAGTTGTTTAGACATGGTGTCGTTTTCAGTTTGAAGCCGCTTCATTTCCTCTTGACTAACTTTGTTACTCTTCTCTAGTAGAGCTGAGGCTCTGGTTCTCCATCTACCAACGTCTTGCTTTAGCGCTGTGTTTTCGTTCAGAAGGGACTCACATCGAGTTTCCAACTCGGAAGATTTTTCTCTTAGTGGTCCGATTTCAACCTCAATCACAGATAGCTGTTCCTTCACTTCTTTCAATTCCTTCACAGCCACATCCTTCTCTTCTCTTAGCATTCTGTTGCTGTCAGTCAGTGCACTGAGCGTCTCCACTTTCCTCAGTAGGTCAGCCTGCTTCGCTGATGTAATGATAGACACATGAGAGCTGTCTCTGAGGTCACTCAACTCCTTCTTCAATTCTTCCATTTGTTTCTCTGAATGCTTGATTTGATTTTCAAATCGTGAACATGCTGCCTCTGCCATTTCAGTCTTAGTTTTGGCAATTTCCTTCTCACGGCGAAGATATCTTATTAGTTGGAGCCATTGTTCGGAGCTCTTCTGATGGTGAGCGTCGCTAGCTTCCGCAGCTGAATCACCATCTTCAGTATCATCAGATGTTTTATTATTCAAGGCTTCGATTCTTGTTGTCAAGTTTATGATTTGATCTTGGAGCGATGTATTCAGCGTTTCCAATTCTTTCTTACTCTCTTGCAATCTGGACAATTCAGTCCTTAATGAATTTTCTTTGCTGATCCAATCAGAAACAGCTTGATTTAGCTGATTCTCAGCATTACGCCTTGTTTGCTCTTCCTCCGTCACTCGCAGCCGAACTGCGTCCAATTCAATCTTCAGCTCATTCATGTTACTGACGTCATCACCATGAGCCGCCAGTTCTTTCTCGTACTTTTCTTGAACATCTTTGTATACAAGAGTTTGCTTCTCCAGGTCCGATTTGATACGAACATTTTCTTCGTACGCTGTCTGCAACTTTGTGTTAGCAGCCTGCAAGTCCCGTCTCATACGATTGATTTCTTCCTCCAAATTAACTGCTTTGTTTTCAGAATCCCGAGCAAGTTTATCTTTCTCATCTTTCAGCGTCGCACTTTCTCTTTCCGCAGTGCTGAGTTTGGATTGGATATCTCTTATAATTTCATCCTTGCCCTCAAGCCTTTGCTGTAACTCATCTGTTAGCTGCTTTGAGGTTTCACTAGTAATGGAAATTTGTCCTTCAATGCTTCCACAAAGCGTTCTGTATTCGTCGACACTCTGTCTGGCTAGAGTAAGATGCTGAGACATTGTCTCATTTTCAATCTTTGCATCTCGCAGTTGCGTCTGTAGTTCTTTGATTTGTCTCTCAAGTGCAGGGATCGTGACTGGTTGATCTTCTGGGGCATTAACACTTTCTAATGTAGTATTGGATAAAACTTTGACTTGGGACTGAAGATCTTCAATGTCGGCAGAAAGACGGGCAACGGTAGCTTTGGAATTCTCCAGTGCCTCTTTCGTCTCTTGCAGAGAACCCTGGTCGTTACGAAGCCTTTCGATGAGCTCCTTGTTGGCAGATTCCCAAGAGAAAACTGCTTCTTTAAAGCGTTCCGTTTCGTCTGACACCTTTCTTCTCAGGACTGTATTTTCTTTCCTCAAGTTCTCGATTTCGTTCTCCAGTTTCATTCTCAATGCGGAATTCGACATGTCCAATCCATTCTTAATTTCCTGGAGATTAAGACGCAACATCTGTTGAGTGCTTTGATCTCTTTTCAATATGTCCCTCTCGGCATGCAACCTGCTGTTGGTATCCCGGAGAGAATTTCTATCCTGGGTCATGCTATTCAAGGCTACTTCAGTACGAGCCAACTTTTGATGTGCACCTGATAATTCGGACTGAAAAAATGAAAATATTTCTTTTAGTACCACATTTTATAACACAATGCAAAGATTTAACTTAGCCAAAGACTATTAGGAAATAGCATTTTACCTTCAACATCTCCAGATTTTGTTCTAATTTCAAAGTGGTTGCGCCATATTTCTTATTACGTTCTTCCAAGACCTGAATATTCTTCCTGTAGGTTTCCAAATTGGCATTGTAAATTTTGGT
Source organism: Entomobrya nicoleti (assembly GCA_034695465.1). Taxonomy (NCBI): domain Eukaryota; kingdom Metazoa; phylum Arthropoda; class Collembola; order Entomobryomorpha; family Entomobryidae; genus Entomobrya; species Entomobrya nicoleti. Next base: position 7,943 of record JAQFZG010005526.1, read on the forward strand.
TCGCTCATTGTTATAGTCCACTTGAGAAGCAAGCTTAGCATTCTCAGTACGCATTTTCATCACATCATCTCGAAGCCTTTCCGTCTGCTCAACAGCAAGTTTTTCATGTTCACCTCGCTCTTTCTTGAAGGTGTCATGTTCATCTTGCAAGGACTGATGATTTCTCTGCAAACTTTCGTACTGCTTTTGAATTTCAGCAAGCTAGAATAATAAATACAAATATTCGGTCACGGAAAAAATCATTATGGGGTAATAATAATTTTACTTAAAGTAGAGCATTTTTCCATTACTTGCTTAGCAGCTCCTGGATCAGCGACCTTTACAGGGGATTTCTGCTGCTTCATTAGCTCTGACAGCGTATCTCGTTGTTGAATAACACTTTCTAACAATTTGTCTTGTGACATTCGCTTTTCACGGAGAACTTCAAGTTCGCGCATGGCTTCTTGGAAAGAATCCTGAAAATAAACAAAAGTACGCATTTAATTTTTGGTACCCAATGTTGTTAAAAATGTTAATCTTAAACCAAATATTCCTGCATCATACATACTTTGATCAATTGCAACTGAGCCTCGTGAGCTTCACGGGTAGCCTTCTCCTGACTTTCAGTCAATTCTCGTACAACAGCCAGCAGTCTTTGATTTTGCATCTGTAATTCTTCGATATTTCTAAACGTGACCAATCGATCAGTTACAACTTGCTATATAAAATGACAAACAAAACAAATGACTAAGTTATTAAAGTGCAAAAATATCAACTATCACCACTCCACTACAACCATCAGACACCACAAATGTTCTTTACCTGAGCAGATGATTCAATGTCAGGAACTTCGGCAACACCACTTGATAGTGAAGACCGAGATGCATTTACACTATAATTCCCTCGCTGTACTTCAGTTTCCTTCAGCAAAGCTCTGACCTAAATATAAGTTGGAGTAAACTATAAAAAGTGATGCAAAGATACTTATACTTAACAAAAATTACAATTCGCAAATCATACCTGCATGGCTAAATCGCTAAGTTGTGCTCGTAATCTGTTATTTTCACGTTCCACTGCTCCAAGACTCTTGCTGACGTGAGCAGTTTCAGTTTTAGCTCTCTCGCTTTCACGTAAAGCCAGATCCAATTGATTTTGCATAATTTCCAGTTTCTCCAAATTTTTCTGGTTGCTAATTTTCTCCCGTTCAAGCTCTGGGCCTTGAGTTTGGATTTCCTACAATTTAAAGTAACATATTTAATTTTGAGAACATTGTTCCGTAAAACATTAAAATTGCGAATAAATTAATAATACAACGTTGTCAATAATTACCTGAAGAAGTTCCTTAACCATTTGATTAAGTTTAACGGTTTCTTGCTTCCTGACTATGACTTCATTACACAAGTCATGATACTCGGAATAGATCTGGGTTAAAGACTTGGAATTCTTCAGCATGTTTGTAGCTGCTGCGGCAGCTGGACTTAAACTATGAATCATTTCATCAGTCAGTCCTTTACTTTGGAAATTCGCTATCAAGCTGTTGGCATTTTCTATCTCTTTTTTGATCTTCGAGATTTCTTCATCTCGTTGAATCACTTCATCCTGATAATTTTTGCAAGTTTTGATAAACTTGGTCTCCAGTTCACCGTATTTAGTGGTTGCGTTCCGAAGCAGATCTTGTAAGCTGGATACAGCATCTTCCAGTTCTTCTACTTTTTTAGAAGCTTCTTCGCTGGATTCTATCAACAAACAGAAATGTTAATCATTGAAATAACAATGCCTTGAAATTAACGGGTATACGGAAAAGGCAGTTTGCTGAATTAAAACGACATACCTTTGTACAATGCAGCAATTTTTCTTTGGGCAGATAGCTCTTGACGATAGTTCTCCTGCATCTTCGTTTCAATGTCTTCAGCATCTTTCAGTTTTCCTATCAAGCTCTCGATATGTTTTTCTTGTGCCTCATTGGCCTTCTGCACATTAGCCAACGACATCTCTGCAATGCGTATCTGTTAAAGTTATAATAAGTAATTCCGTAATTAGTATGCATAAAGTCCAATTTGTATGGCACTATTTATGGAAAAAATACTTATCCATATCATATCATAAGCGTTCAACATACCTGCTCACTCTTTTCAGACAAGTCAGCTTGCAACTGCAAATGCTTAATGCTGAATTCTCGTTGAATTGACATTATTTCAGCGTTTTTCTTATCAAGTTCATCTGTGAGCAACTGAATTTGCTTTGACATCCATTCTTTCTCACGTTCCAGTTGCTTATCCCTTTTCATTGGAAAAATAATTGTTATTTGC
>JAQFZG010005527.1:0-10230 GCA_034695465.1 Entomobrya nicoleti
TGTTGTATTAGTATTTGGTATGATTTTAAGAAGGATAATATGAGGTACGCATATGCACATACACTCTGAATTGAAGAATATAGACAACAGGCACTACCCATTTCCGAACTATACACTTGAAGTCAATCCTTGTGGGATCAATGTTTGCAGAGAAGAAATAAAATAAAATTGGTGCAATATTATGTAAAGGTATTTGCCAAGATGTTTATAAAAGGCAAGTTTAGGCTACAGCCTAATTTGGGGCATCGTTAGAATTTATTATTAGGTAATAGAAACCAAATGGTAGTTTTCCACAAATTGGTTACATGTTACAACATTCTAGTGTTGCTTTATAATATTTTCTTGTAATTAAAACCTTGTGCAGTGAAATAAATTAAAGTTTATTGTTGGTCTTTTTCATTTTGTTAACAGAGCAATGTTGCAACTGGGTGCTTCCAAGCCATGGCCTGATGCACTGGAAGCGCTAACTGGAATGCGTACAATGAATGCGATAGCAATAAGAGCATATTTTGCACCGTTGGAGAAATGGCTCCAAGAGACTAATAGAGCCAATGGAGATGTCCCTGGATGGTCCCTCAAAGGAATACAGTCACAAAAACCACCGAATATATGAAACGAGGCTTATTTTTTACTCTTACTTGTTCTTTATCCTGTTAGTTATTTACTTTTTAAAGCATATCGAAAAATTCAAACTTTTGGCCATATTACGTAAACAAAGATAGTTTCTAACTTCATCTTACAAATTGACGAGAAATTGGTGAAATGTTCAATAATTTACAGTTTCCTTTTGTTTTTCTTTGAGATTCAAATCTTTAATGAATGCATAGAGAATAGGTATATATTTATTTTTTGATTTTTGTGTGTGTATTCATTATCTTCCATCTTCGTTTGTAAACAACATCAATCTGTATAATTAGTAGTATAAGAAAAGAAGAATGTATATAATATGGGTATTTGTGTAGGAATCTTTCTTAAAAACTTAGTGAAGCATTTTTATGTTTATTACGCGTGTATTCTTTAAGGAACAATGACTTGTATAAGTATACGTGTATTGTTTTATTCCATATGCCTTGTACTATTGTGCTATAAAATACGAAAACAAAAATAAAGTGACAGGTAACAAATCAGCATATAATACAATCATCATTACTTATCATAAAATTTTCACTAACACACAAATGCTTGAAAAATATATTTTACTTTTTGGATCACAAAATGTATTTAATAATTTCATCATAATTAAATGATAAGGAAAATGAGGATTAAAAGGACGAAATTTTTGAATCAAATAAGAATTCTTATTTTGATATGGCATTTCTTTTGAACAAATTTTGATAATAATTTAAAGCTTCGTTGATGTTCTTTCCAGGGCCATTTCCAACACCGCCCAAGTATTCATCTTTAGTGGTTGTTGGTCTCGGTCTGTCATTAGTTCCATCGTTAAACCTTCTTCTAATTTGACGAGCGTCTTTTCGCATGTTACCTTTGGAAGAACTCATGCGGTTATATGCTGTTGTAACCCTTGAGGTGTCAGCCTGCCATGACATTGGAGGGCCCTGCAAAAGGGTTACCGGTTTTTCACTGTTTATTTCCTCAGCAAGTCTTTCTTTAATAGCCCACTGTGTTGGAAGTGTTAATAAGTTACCTAAAAGTGTAAACAAAATTATTATGTAAAAAAGACTTACATAAATACTAGGCTAGAGTCTGAAGTAAATCATTTTTACCTGGTGTCGTCTCTGTTGTAATTGTCTTTGGAACTTTCACACTCGAATTCAATGCCTTGTTAGCTTCTTCCGCTCTAGCGAATGCTGCGTTCGCCTCAGGACTTGCATATCTGGTAACCATATCTCTAAACCTGGCATGTGTCATAGGCTGGTACGGTGTTTTCTCCCAGATCGACTTCATTTTTGCCGTATCCCCTGTAAACTTACTGTTGATTACTTCTTCTATGCTTTTAAATTGTTGTTGTCGTAAAGCTGCATTAATCGAAGGATCTATTATTGGCGTTTTCGGTGCTGTAGGCCCTTGATCTCGATCTCTTAATGCATTAATGGCAGCGTTTAACTGGCTGCTAACCGGAGAATTTGCCTTGGGGCTACCTGCAACTGCTGTAGTTGATATTTTTGATGCGGTAGATTTCCCCTTTGAGTCATCTTGTAGTTTACCTTTCTCTTGTGCACTACTTTCTACTTTGACGTTGACAGGTTCAGTATTTTGCGCTGGAGGATTTTTATCTTCAGATTTTTTCAGCTTTTCAACAGAGTCTCTAACCATCTTTGATCCGATCTTTTGTGTGCGAGGCTTAAATGACGGAGTGGATGCCAGTGACTTTTTCTTAGCCTCACTGATCGAAACTGATGCTTTGCTGATATTCTTGACGGACGCCTTGGGGTTATTGGTCGCCGTACTCCCTTTAACTAAGCGACCCGGTGTAGCCGTATTATTATTGCCCTTTTTATTTTTTAAGTTTAATACATTTGATGGCGTTTCTTTCACACCCTGTATCCCTTCACCCTTCACTATCAATTCAGCACTTGATATTTTCTCCGCCAGTCTAGTGGATTCCTCGAAATACTTTTTCAAAAATGCAGCATTCTTCACAGGATCTTTATCTAAACTGGAAACCGATGAACCATCACTGACATCCCTCTTCCGATGTTCATTCTTGAGTTTTTTACCTCTTTTACTCGACTTGCTTCTTGCGGATCTAGTGCTTATTATTATTGACTTAGTCTTTACAGCTTCTCTATTGGCGGTTCCTGCCATGTAGTTAGGTAGCTTTTTCTTTTTAATTTTCTTTTTGCTTTTAGAAACCTTTGAAAGGGAACTTGTCTCCTTCGTAGTTGTTGATGAATTTGGGGAAAGGGAAGCTGCTTCTTTCTGTTCACTTACAGGCAGTTGATGAAGGGACACAACTCTTGTGATGCTGCTCAGCAGTTGCTTTAACTCTTCAGCAGAGAGAGGGCGATGCATAGAATTGTGTCCTAGGCTGGTGCCAGAACCCCAATGTCCGGCTTTACCACCTTCAACCATTGACGTTATTTTGATTCTGGGAGAACTTGTTACGGGTATAGTAGCATTTGGAGTGGATGTGGATGCCTCAAAGGCAGTCACTGCTTTTAAAATTTGTGTAATCTTTCCTAGTTCTGAAGCATACTCCGCATCCATCGGAGCCGGCTGAAATGATTCAGTTTCCAATTTATCCTCGCCCTGTGCCCCAGATTTTTTCTTTTTCAATTTTTTCCCGGATTTTGTTCGATGCAATCCACTAAAACTTTTAGAAGAACGTCTTAAGAATTTTCTCAGCCTCTTTTTGGATTTTGAAGCATGAGCCTATTTAGTTATTAATTTCTTTTGTTTTTATACTGTAGAAATTTAAAGAAATCACCTATATTTATTCGAATTTAAATAGTTAAATGGTCTAACTTGAGCAGAAACATCTTCAACCCGTTTTTCTTCATCTCCTGTACCAGTCTCAATCGATGTACCAGACCGTTTGGATGTTGATGGGCCTTGACTAGTAACTGGTGCCCCTTTTGGTGCATAATTGTCGGTGTGCCTAGCATTTGCACGGGCAGCCGTTGCAAGTGTTGGTTTATTTGGAGCCGTAATCGTATTGGGCTTTGCTTTTGAGTCGTTTCCAGCTCCATTCCCGGTAAGGTAAGATTTAGTACTGGGGTTCGTACCTGTGTGAAAAGGAAGTCTAGGAATGGGCTTCGCAAAAGTTCCAATTCTGGGACCGTGTCCGCTTGGATTTACACTCATTGTGGAGCTCCCACCGCTCTGATTGTTTACAGGGGCTTTTGCAAATGTTACACGAAGACTATTGTGATCATTTGGAGCAACTTGAGGGCGATCAGGACTGAAAGGAGTTTTACCTCTTAAAACTGACTTTGGATTTTGTTCCATATTGAGGTTCCGACTTGCCTTATCAATGTACTAAACGTTAAATTAAAACTTGAAAAGATTTACTATTCTACACATCTATTCACTGAAAATTTAGCAAAAGAGAATGGTGCAGTTTGAATGCATTATTTTAAATACGGAACTATGTTCCCAATAAGCTAAATAAAAAATATACCAAAATTAAAATTTTCATTGACTTAATATTTTCCTTATAATCTAATTATAGCATTGATAAAGCGACCAAATGGATAACCACTGTAATTTATATAATCATCTTGTAAATTCCTTTAACCCTAGCAACTTTTCCAAGCTATATTTAAGACAATCAATACTCGTGCTCAATGGAAGTCATGTTGGCCAAAATATAATATTACATGCTTGCTTGCTTTAAAAAATGTTTATATTAAAAAGTGCATGAGTTATGACCAATTTTGTTCTATAGTTCTCTTTTTTTACTTGAAAGGCTGACTTCACAATTCATTACAACATATATATATTTATGCTACCTATTCATATTCATGCAAGAAATATTTCTGTCCCATAGGTAGCATTAGAAGCATGCTAACTATTTTTACTAACGGAATAACTTCCAAAATACTTTCCCGCATGTTATGCCATTGCTTTATAAGTTTAACCATCTTACCACTACCCAGCATGGTGAAAATAAAGTACCTGGAAAGGAGAACAGTTGGCACCAATTTTCACCTTCCTTATGTTCTCAACTCTTCATTCCCATATAGAAGTATGGGTTGATTTCAGTATGTAGGCAATGACCATGTTTTTATCAAATTTGATAATTTTCCAGTTTATCTGATGGAGAAGTAGATTCATGAATTCATAATTAAACATAATTCGCATTTTCATGTGAATTCGCTACACATACATACTCATATATTGGACATTGATTTACTATCTGCTTTCAGTCCTTTCTTGTGAATACCCAAATTGTTCTATTGATTTTTTGACACTTGTCTTACTTTTGTAGGTCCGAAGAAATGTTCCATATATCATCGAGTTACTTGACGGGATTATTTATGAAACTCAAATAAATGAATGTCGACATATGATATTGCGACACTATTCTCAGTTGTTTAAAAAAAACATTCAAACGAAGGTGAATGCATTTACTGTGGTATTATTTGATGTAAAATGTCCAGATGGAAAGACTGAAAACATGGGGATATCACATATCACACATAAGTATAAGCAATGAGCACACGCTTACATAAGAATTCAATCACTTTTAAATACCTAAGCTATAAGTTGAACTTGTCATTTTATATGCTAGACTTGAGTCAAAATCCACGGCTCTTCATTCTTTATCGCTACTTTGGAAATGTGTTAAGAAGAAATGTCAGAATGTTTGCCCTGTGATTTCACACAATTTTATATTATGGTATCAGAAAATGCTTTAAAATGCTATATAGACTTTGTCCACACATATTAAATTTTCAGTATAGGTATGTTTATACAAATAACCTTACATCAAGATATTGGATATTAATTATTCTCCCTTTTTACAACGTAATGGAAACCCATCAGTCGGTGTTGGCCAGTCAAGCTGTGCAGTGAAAACTGAGGATCAATAGATGCTCAGTAAAACATTTCCTACACAATTAAGTTCAAATTATAATTTTTCGCAGTTTTTTTTAGTTTTGGTTTTTGTGTGCATTCGGTAATAATATTAAATTAGGACAATATGTGGTCTCAAACGTTTCTCATTTTAATTCTAACAACGTTCACAATGTAAGTTTTTTTACTTATGTACATAATTTATAACAGAACGACAGATTTTACAGAAATTAAAAATTCATGAATGAAAATCTAATGGGTAAACCATAATCTAATTCAGAGCCTCTAAGGATATTGGAAAAGTTATTGACAGCATACTGGAAAAATATGACAAGAGAATACGGCCAGGCTCCGGAGGTGAGTTTCCAAGAATCATTGTGTAGCATAAAATTAAAACTGAATTAGTACATATACGATACATAAAATATGTGCATGCTGCATGAAAGTTTTTCAGTTGCACCTGAACTTTTTTTTCTTTTATGTAACCGCAACCAAGTTTTGGTGTAAGTTGGTAGATTTGTTGAACTTTGAAACGTGTGCATTTCTGTCACCTCTTTTCAACGTCAACAGAGAAGGTTCCAAATGACGTTTTTTATTGCAACTAAATTAACCATCAAAGAGAGTATTGGCAAGTCAAGCTGAAAGTATGCATTTAGTGTACTTACAAATCAAAAAAAGATTATTCTGAAACGTGAATAAGATCAAAGGGTCACGAGGTGTTGATAAGCTTGGGTACACATAATAAATACATGCATGAATATGTGTGCGTTTCAATGTCCATGTTTTTCAATATTAAATTTAATGAAATTTAATTACCTACATAATATATTATCATCTTTTCTCTGAAGTGCACGTGAAATTGAAAAAAAAACGCAAAATATGAATGAAGCATGGATTTGATTGATTATATTATAATATATACTTTGACAAACAAGAATTAATTTTGAGCTCATGGTGTATCGTCGTTACTGTACGCTTGTCTAGAATAAAAATTAAGCAACGTTTTCTTTTTTTAATTTTTCAGAAAAACCAGTTGACATCGGCATTGAAGTCTCTTTACGGGATGTGTACAATTTTAATGAATTAAGTCATGTAACTACCCAATCTTGTCGAGTATTTTTTTGAAGCATGACTCATTTTAGAAGAAAATATTTTAAACTTTCTTTGTGATTTGTAGGAAGTTACCTTGTGCATGTTCCTCAGACAAAAATGGGTTGACAAACGACTATCTTTCAGTACCGCTGATGTGAATGGGACAACAATGTTCATGGTACTGAATTGAATCTATCTTATAATTTTAAACCTTAAAGTATTTTAAAGTTTAGATGGCAATTATTCCTACGTAATTGTATAGCTGGACTCGGAACAAAGTAAAAAGCTGTGGATTCCAGATACGTTCATCCCCAATGAAAGACGCTCCTTTAAACATGATTTCTCCACGCCAAACGAATACACCAAAGTATACCACAATGGCAGCATTACACGCTCAATGAAGTATGATAACATTTATAATACAATAATGCTTTTTCCCTTAGTTTAGCACTTTTCCAGGTAAATACATAATTTAGAGAAGCACAATCGCATAATCACATTAAATGTAGTAACGACAAAGATAAGGACTGCGGTGTCGTTGCGCTCAAAAGGTAACCAAAATGTCGCCAAAACTTTTCCTGCATAAATCGCAATTTTAAACGTTCTCACATAGTTTAAAAGATGAGTCTAAATGACGGTTTGTTTAATAAGAAACGTTAATTGATCCCCTGTCATACGAACGAAGATTCGTTTGCTGTTTTCACTCGCAATTGATGGGGTAACCCAAAACGTTAAAATGTAATCGAATTTTGTGCTTCTCTTGGATCAGGGGATATGAACATAGAACAACACACTTAGCCGGATTCCCGACTGAACAGAAAATTGTTAGAAATTACATGCTTAACCAGCGGTCTGTTTATACATGAATGTAACTTTATGAATATTCCAGGCTAACGGTAACGGTTGGTTGCATCCTGAACCTCCGTTTTTTCCCATTTGATCAAAACATATGTTCGCTGGATTTTGAAAGCTGTACGTGAGTTTAATTTAATTGTGAACCATCCATAATTCTAATGCATGTACCTATCTACTAGCTACAGCTTCGGCTCCAGTTTCACCGGGAGAGCTGTTTATCACGTTTTAAAGGATAGTTTTACATAAGCTGTAGCATGTTTAATGTAGTGTGTAGGAGTAAACGTATGCATGGAAAGAGAATTCTCGAGCCTCTTACAGCATCACAATCAATTTCAATTTCCAGATGGATACTCAATGAATGATGTGAGATACTTGTGGGTAAAAGATTACCAAACTGGAGACCCGAAAATTCGGGTTTCAAAGGAAACTTCTCAAAGTGTTCGACACGAGATAAAAGCAGTTCGTGGAAAGGACCATCAAATCGAATCTACTGGTGGTGAGCTTCCCTGACTTTCATTCAATTTGATTATGTACATACATCTATTATGATGAAGTTATTGGGATATGGGATGCTTTTTGGGTTCCTGGATATTTGATATTATTCATTGGAAAATCTTACGGAGAGTGCTGTGCAAATAGATACGGTTGCAAAACTACAAGCTAGTTTAATATTCTAATTCTCTTCATGAATCTTCATGGTTGATTTTATCCATTATACCTTTGTTGAAGGTTTTATAAGTGCCAACATTAATATTTCACAATAATTCTTCTTTTTATAATACCAAATCGTATTTCTCCATTTATCCTCTTGCAAAATGAAAGTTATTGAAAAATAGCTACTGTACCGTCATCTATTAACTGCGTTATAAGTAATTGGGTAATACCATCTTTTTTATTTTTGTTTACAGGTGAGTACTCTCGAGTTGGACTAGCTATTTTCTTCAAACGACTTTCCTTCCGTTACCTGTTAGATGTTTACTTTCCTGCTACTGCAATTCCAATTGTGGCTTTCATCACACTTTGTGTTGGTCCTCTCCACTTCCGTGTGTTACTCAGCACAATTTGCGTAATTTATTAATACATACTAATTTCTTTTTTGATAGGCATCAGTGCGCGTTACGCAAGATATTGTACATGAATTGATTTTATAATTTTTGTAAAAGAACCTAAAGCGGTGAATACGACGAAAAATGAATTGGGAAATGTTTGGAAATGTTAAAGTTTAGTAAATACGCCCACGCATATAATCAGCCCACGCGTTTATGATTTCATGGTCAAATGGAAAAAGAAAATATGTATTAGCATATTTCGCTTATACGTCGTATTGTATGGGTTGGAATAATTCTTGTTTTATAGATGGCCATGATGGTAGTGTACTCAGTAATTTTGATGACCTTGACACCTAAAGTGGACTATAAAACAGCTTTAGATTTCTACGTTTTCAATAGCTCGGTCACGGTTTTCAACATTGTGTTAGGTAAACGATGCATAAATACGAAACAAATTGATGATGGCATGACCAATGACTTGAAATTTAAATAGCTCCCACAATTTTTCAGCTTGTCTTAATTTTTTTATTGGTATTTTAGTGAACTTCTTCATCTATTATCTTTTGAAACCAAAACCAGCACCGGTAAGCATTTGAAATTACGATCACATTATTTACCACCTGTACGAAATGAATTTTCACACAGTAATAATCCCACTTATTTGAAATTTTAGACTCAAATACGAATGCGCCAATTAAATGGGTCAAGCGACGAAGGAAAGGGCATCTTGGCTGATGAAGAAAACGTAGAAGATCCATCTGGAGCAGGCCCATCTAATGCTCAGCCAAGGTTTCCAAGCAAGACTACCGAATTGCTTTACAAGTGCGTTATCAAACGAACATGTCTCAATTTACCCATATCATAATTCTTCAAAAACTATGAATTTTGTATTAATCAAGACTTTACTTTACTAACCATTTTATTACACATTTTATTCGTTTTCAGGCTTATCGAAAAGTCCTACCTGACAATGCCCATATTTTTCCTAGTCTTCAATATCATCTATTGGCCAGTTGTTTTAATCGCTTCCGGTTGGACTCCAGACGATTTCATTCCAATTGAAGACCGCCCTACATAAGCCAACTATCACATGGACTTGTTGATAAAGTTGTTGATGATAAACAACAAATTCAATCGTTAAAATGAAACTTTTGTTTAACTTTCAACAGCTTTATATCCAATTTAATTACTTGATAGATAATTTATAAACTTAAATTATGTACTTGATAGATATATATATGTGCATATATTACGTTCTTACTGTCAACAATAAACAAATGTTTATCATAACTGATTAAATAAAAATAATTCAACAAAATCCTTTCATGAACTGTTGTTTTAAGTTGCCCCATACACATATCCCTCTTGTCCGTACACTGTACCTAATGCACCAAGAACCTCAGTTTGTGATAGTGATGATCCATGATAAATGTGGTTATGACTTATGTCTCTAATCTGAAACTGAAAATTGGAGTAAATAAACAAAAGAAGTCTTGAAATTATTTGTCCTTTATCTTCTTGGAATCCCCAATTGAGCGGGGGTATCTCCAAAGCTAATATTAAGTAAAGTCAATCTACTTACTTAATACTGATTCTGTTGCACATGATATGGATGGATTAATACTGATAAGAAATATAGATTTATTTTAAAGTAGTGGAAGTTAACAAGATAGCCTTTAATTGAATAAATATAAGTAAAAATGTCTATTGAATTCCCGCTGTAAAGTTATAATGGGGTTGTATATAAAAATGTCTT
>JAQFZG010005528.1:0-10228 GCA_034695465.1 Entomobrya nicoleti
ATCGCAAATAAAATAACAAAATGACTAATTAAGCAAATATGTACAATGTGAATAAGCATATACGGTATGCATATACTTTCTTGGGATTTTTTAAACGAAACTAATGGTAATGGTACTAATACTAACGATAAGCTGCTTTGTTGTCTCACATGAATGTGTGATGATGGTGAGATGCAGATGTAGAGAACAAAAAAATCATGATGCTGTTTTGCTAAGGTACAGATTTGCTTTTGATATTGTAAAAAAGGGCCATGTTACATTTGTTGCTTTTTACAATATACAATATACCCGATATAGTTCTCACAGGGATATGTTGAGAATTGGGATCTCAATTTCGAATATCTGAAGAATCTACTAGTATGTACAACATAACCTTTGTTGTAATTTGTGATAATGATAATGATTATTAGAATTGCATGATATTATGACAAAAAGAAGATTTTAAAGGTATTATCTTGCATGTACAGTACTATTGTTTTATAGCGCAGCGAGTCCATCTAATAATGATTATATTATAGAAAGCTTGCATGTTATGTCGTTGGGTATAATTCTGGTATGTGGTATGTCAAATTACTTGCATGGCAAAGATTTAATAATAATGCATATATAACAAACGAGAAACCCATTAACGTTACACGACGATTACACTTAAGGGCTTAACACACATGACTATTAAGATAAAGCGATTTGTAACACCATTTTCTTGCAATTTCAGGAGTATCACCCGCTCGCAGAATGACCCTTAGAGATGATGATGGTAAGTGCTTACAAGCAAGGCAGCCATTTGGCATTAGTTGTAGTTACCGAAATACAAGTAATGGCAACTTACTTTGCGTTTAGGTCACAATTCTCCCACTACAATGGAGAGTGTTCTTCCTTGGAAAAGGGGAGACGATGACCATGACATGGGAATATTCCCGATCCGACAAAACGAGTTCCCAGCATGGGCATCCAATAAGGAGTATTTGGCTTATAATTCGCCCACAAACACATTCCTTGGTAAGTAAACTACTTCTACATCTCACATTGCCCCAAATTGTTGGATATAAGCATAAACATTAGTTTTATTCATGATAATTTTACAGGTGGTATAGGTGGGCAACCGAAGATTCCTTCAGTAATTGGACTCTTTAAGCGTGACAGCATAGGTTCAATTTCGGGCTCGAGAAGAGGCTCGCTTCAAAGTTTACACCATGCCAGAATGGATTCGCCAAGACATTCCATTGGATCTGATGGAAGCTCTGCTTCAGCAGGGTTTGAAATGAGAATGACTTCACAAAGGGGAGAGGATGGGGACTCTGGCAGTAGTAGTAGTGGTAATGTAATGCCATCAGTTGGAGTAGTTCCAAGACGAGGCTCTACGTTCTTGGCCACTACCACTCCAATTTTGGAAGAAGAAACAGAAGAGACTGAAGAGAGAGAGGGAAGCAGAAGCTCCTCTTCCCAATCCAACACGCGACCAACTGCCAAAACAGGCGCTGGGGCAGGTGAAAGTGCGTCTGGAGGTGCTTCTGATTCTGCGGAAGCAGGCTCTCCAGCCACATCACCCCCTCATTCAAAACCCACATCGCCATTACATGTAAGCACGAAGCCTCTACTGCAACAAATAGAAGAAGATGAGGACGCAGCAAATGGGGCGGATGTGGAACCAACTTCTAATAATGATAATGATAACGATGTTAGTGACCCTCATACAAAGTTGTAAATAGTTCTTTCAATTAAGGAAAATCTAACACAGTCCGGTTTTTTGAATTTTTAAAATGCATATAGTTTTCGATGTTACGAGCTTCATTATAACCGTGTAGAGTAGAGTTTTAAGATTGATTCAGGAATACTTTCATTTTATGTTTTTATGAAAAGTTTTTACTATTCCACTGATGCCAAAATCAAAGCAAAATATTGCTTATTGTATCATGGGTAGTTTTAATTCGAGCAGTATAATAATCCGGGTTAATTTTAGGTTATAAAATATCCAAACTTAAAATGAAACGCTGTTTTATTGTTCTCAATACATTTATTTTTTTCTTCCACACATACGTGTGAATTACTGTATGTATTTTTTAAACAACTACTAGAAGCGCTTAATTCATTGGATTTTATTCAATTTTATGTTGTCATTATATTTTTGGCAGTTTTTGTTTCCTGTAAATCTTGTACATAGTTTTTAAACAAAAGGTTTTAATATAGCAAGTTCTTAAATAATTAGCACAAGAAGCTCAAATTAGTTTGATTCGTTAGCGTGATTTCAATATTAAACTGTGAAGGAATAGGAGAATGGTTTTGAATTTGTTCTGACGATCACCGAAACAAAATACATGAAAGAAAGTTTTTAACGTACTCTGTACCTGTACCTGAAACCTTACTATAAGGAGAAATGCTTGTTCTTCAGTTGAGTCGAGTCGTAATCCAAGTTGAGGTTTGTAATTTGTAATGATTATATAGCTGTGCTGTATAATATGAAAGGATTGATCATGTTAAACAATAAAGTTTTTAACAAGCAAGGGAAAAGTCCATTTATTTGTAAATCTAGAGAATAAACTACCGAAGCGTCCAGAGATAAACTAGAATGTCAGTTTAATGCAGAGTGAGACCTAGTTGTAAATTTAAAGTGGAAATAGAACTAATCAGCATAAAACAACATTAGGGTCTTTGATTCTTCTACAGATTACATACAACGATAACTCACACCCGATTTCCTGATATGACCTGAGCATAAAAACTATGAAGATTAAGTTTTGTTTATAAATTAATATTCCCTCGAGACGAGAGAGAAACTGATGATGAACCATTAAAACGAGGATAACTGCTCCATATTTTATTTTGTGAAAATAATGTACATTCCTTCTAGTGAGATGTTAGCATTAATGATATAAAAAGTAAATGAGAATCTGAATTCATTCAGCATGAAAAGTAGTACCCTGAATTTTTAAAAAGAAAGCATCAAAGGACTCTTAAAACCTGTTAAAATTATTAAGAACACATATTTACGTGCGTATTATTAAATTACATTTTTATTTTAACCAATTTTTAATGTTTCAATTAAGTATTATAACAATAACTGTTCAATGTAACTAATATAGTAGGATTATTTTTGTGTTATAAAAGATGTGCCATATAGGATATTTTTGTGTCAAAAAGTTAGTAAGAGTCTTGTTTTCTCGATAGATGAAAGTTTAATAAATAGTTTTTTAAATCGCTCTACTTTCTACATTTCCTGTTGAACTGGTTGTGTTTTAACTGGTACTGTTAATATTATATGGTTCATAAATTCTAGTTGAAAGAAAATTTGACGTAAAAATTACAATTTAACTGGTGGGTTTTTCTAAATTATTTAATTTTGAGTAAAATTAGATGTAATGCATAGTAAATGAATTAGAAGTTTTTGGGATATTTTGCATGCTACAAAATCAAATGCAGGAAATACAACAACGTAATTATTAATGCTTCTAATTTTTAAAAAATATATGGAATATGGTTGACATGTTATTCTAGCTTGGAATGATAACACTCATCAGAGCAAAGCAATGTGATACGGAAATGTAAAATTATGCATGCACGTTTGGATAAGCTTGACTACTTTTATGCTATGGATTCTTATTTGTACTACTAATTTGTACAACGACAGTTATGACACCTTACCTTGGTGAAAGAATGTATTCATTAAAGAGTTAAAAAGTAACAATAAAAGAATACGACGAAGATCCTGCAAATAAATGTCCACTTGTCTTGATTAGTGTTTCCTGTAAATTCATAAATTCACTTCATACAGTGTATTAATTTGTGTTTAGTGTTTGGTTGGCATAAATCTTGAGTGATATAAATGGAAATCAGTTTCAAACAATTTATGATATTAAAAATTGCATACATTTTTATTTTTAAGTGCATTATAAACACATTATTTTAGAATACTATACTACACACCATCTACACATAAATTCAAGACTCATTAAAAAATTCTTGCAAGTTACAATAAAATGTACATACATAGGTATCCAATCTAAAAAACTATAGTAGATTGTACATTAATTAAAGTTTATAAACAGACATTTTGTATAGAGTATGGTAGGGCTCAAAGGAAGACAGTATGCCTTTAGATGATTTCATATTCCAGTCTAATTAAATTTAGTGCAGGTATAGATAGTGTACCAGTTGTTGATTTCTTCATTCCATTTAAAACAAACAGCCTTTTCCATAATGCGAAACCCGTTTCTTCCCTTGCTTATAAAATGGTACAATGTGATGGCTGAATTGAATATGAACACAAGTTTCAAATCATAAGTAAAGGCAAACTTCCTTGTGATCATAATTTGATTCTAATTATTTAAAGGTTATCCAAATGTTTAAAGGTACAAAATGTACCTTCATTTTATCTTCTAGCTGATAGCTATATTCTGAAATGTTATCTTAATATCATGGTTATAGAAAACATGCCCTCAATCACCAATACCTATACATATTTATAATTTAGCACAAGTAGCTTAAAAGGAACAACCCAAGCATAACACAGAAAAGAGGAATGAACTAATGAAAGATCAAGTAAATACTTTAAGGAAGACGCAACAATGGCAGGTCGCATTGTTATTTTCATTACAAGTTGAATTATTTTTTTCATTAAAACATTCAATAATTTTAAATTACAATTAATCTTGCAAAATATATACACAATAAATAATTTAATACATTTATGTTTACATGTATTTGATTTGGAAATACGAGAAATGTTTGTGCTCACGTCTACGTCTGTCCTTTATATCTTTGAATGTTTGTATATTAAATTAAAATACACATTTACATTGTAAAATTAACAAATACTTATGCAATGTAATTTCTTTGAAAACTCAAGATATTTAATGGACATTTAATTCTGAAGTCAATTTATGTTATGCATATTCCACACTTCTTTAGATGGTACGATTCTAGATACAAAAGTTTATTACTTGAGCACGTTAGTTGAATCTTTAACTTATGAAATCACGTCATGTTTCCAAAAACTGGATTATGACGGCAGATACTCGGTCCATACTCTTCATAGGCCGCTTTGGTGTGACAGACTTGATAAAATTCAGGCTAGATTAAAGAAAAGAACAAAAATGTGATTTAAAACGGAAATTAAATCAATGTTCAAAAATTATAAGTGCAACTTTAGAATATTTAGTACTCACAGTGGAGGCCAACATGCTCCCTCCAAACCAAACTGCATATCGTTGCATGTGATGTGATATAACTTGCACATCAATAGCCTTCGGCTGAAAAGGTTTCAGAAGATCATTTTGATTACAAACCACTGAAATGTCTTTCTCATAACATATTTCTTTGTTGCTTAATTTACCTTAATTCTTCCTCCACTAAGGGATTCACTCAGCTTTAAGCGACCATCTACGAGACGTTTAATGTCACGTTGCAGTCTTCGACCAAAGTCACGGAACATTGTGGAACCTCCAGACAGCACTATACTTTGATATAATGGACGACGTACATCAATGGGACAATTTTGTATCACATTATCCACTATTTCAGAGATAGGAGTGACAAAGTCGGGATTTGCAAACTAGAAATACAAATTTACTGGATTACAACATTGCTTTACGAATACTGCCATCATATTTTTGTCAAATATTTTCAGCTTATTGTACCTCAGGGTGAAAAAAGATTTCAGGTCCCATAAACCTTTCGTACCCGACGTCCACAGCGAAAGGCTGTTTGGTGACGCTGTTAACGCCTTCAAACTTTTTAATCCACTTTGCTGGATCCGAGTCATACTTGGCGAATTCTTTGGCGATATCGGGGCAAATGTAGCAATAGCGTTCTTTGATTGCCTTCGCCGTTTCTAATGACTGTTCAGGCGGAATGCCAACTTCTCTTTCTCGGAGAAGTGATTGAATGAAATAAGTTATATTACGGCCAGCTATGGGAATGTGCTTTATACAACTTCCGATTACATATCCTTCGGCCTGAAACACAGCATCACCAAAATGAATTTCGCATATTCACATGACATATTTTTTAAGTGTGGTTTTTAAAACGCAATACTAACCACAGGAATGACATGGGTAACTCCATCGCCACTGTCAATGACGATTCCTGTAAGGGTTCTATCTTCCATGGGTCTTGATGCCCAGGATGCAGCTAAAGCAAGTACAGCTTGTACAGCAATGTAGAGACCAGGGGCGTTGAAGGATTCAAACATGATTTCTAACCACACGACACATGTTGACATTTAAAATGCATTACCGAGCCTTGTCGTAACATTTAGTGCTTAAAATAATTAACTAACCTGCTGTATACTCTCTGTTCTCTGGTGTATTAAGAGGAGGCTCGGTAAGAAGGAAATAATGATCCTCCGGTTCTGCTCTAAGGTACTTGAAGATACACTGCTCCAGAAACTTTTCCATCAAATCCCAGTCCTCAACAATTCCATGACGGACGGGGTACTGTAAAAAGCAATAAAGCATTTAGCTTCTTAGTTTAAAAAGTACTTTTCAATTTACATAAAACTAAGCATATTGAATATTGGTTTTAAAGCAAACCTTGACAGCATATCCTGGATTTTCAAAGGCTTCATCTCCAATGAAAAAGTCTAAATCTTCCACGCCTTTAGTAAGTCTTCTCGTATTCTGATCGCCAATCTTAGCACTTTCTTTAATTCCAATAGCCGAAGGGAAGATAAATTGGGGTTCCTTGTTACCGGCAAAGCCTAGCTTTGTATACCTACGTGAAATAGCCACAACAAATATTTATAGTATTCACAGAGTCCATTTCAAGTAATATTTTGCTGATAATCCATCTTTTATACATAAAACTATAAAAGACGCACAAATGTTTTTGGCCATATATCGGCAACTTTACAATTAGGAAACTTACCCCGTCCCCACATCAATTACACAAGCTGGTAGTCTTCCAGCCATCTTTGAACAACTAAGGCCTTTCCAAATAAGGTCAACGTTTCACTGCAACAAAAACCATTGAACCCGAAATAGTATAACGTTTAAAAACATCAATTAAACCATTAGATTAAAAACATTTTAGTGCTCATAAAATATGTAGTTTTATATATTTTGTACACGTAAAAGGAAATTCCATACCTTCACTTTTCCTCGCCTGCTCTACCTCTACTACTACCACTACTTGGGTGAAAGCTCTATATAAAAATGTCCATAAAGTTTCCGGACTCCACTCTGGTGTAAAACCGGAACACAAAATGCTGATGTTAATGATACTGGAAGCTGGAAAATCCCGAAATGCCGGAATCCTAATAAAAAAATACTACACCGATGTATTACACATGCCTGGAGAAAAGATAGTAGTGGATTGTACGCCAAAGAAAACTAGTAAATTTTGGATGATGCGCTATAGCGAAAAAAATGTACGTAGCGCTAAGCAAATAAAAATACTACTTACTTTAATTTAGAGAAAAATGTCAAACAAATTGCTTTAAATTGCGACTTTAATGATCAACAATTGACAGTTTTAGACATTCTACTTATGCCTAATATTTTTTCACTGTTGTTTACCCAAGTTTTATAACATGTATTTAGAGTGTATAGAGAGGAAAGGATGCAAAATGTAATGTAAGCAGAATAGAATACGCCTATATTACTCACTCGCACACACACACGAAGAGCTAAAGCTAAGGAAGTGTTTGAGGTTTTTGTGAATGAGTTGTTTTTTATCTGCATCTAGTACTAGTATACTGGCATTTTGTCTGTCTGTACAATTGTATGTATCGTATTTAGCATGTATTGAGTTGGATGACTTGGATGTTTATATTCAAGCACTTGACATTATGTGACACTTCCATCCTTCCACCAACTAAATAAGCTTTAGTTTTTCCAAAAGAAAGTTTTTTAAACAAGAAAAAAGAGAATTTGCTGTTGGTGGTGGATTCATTTCATTAAAAACATGTCAAGTGGTATCGGCTTTGCAGGAGGTATCCGTTCCGTCTGTCCGATCTTCCTTTTGTACATATTGCTCATATGGATGACAAAGCTGGTTGCAAGTTGAAATATAAATGTGTGGGATGATGATAAAGATGAGTAAACATTTCTAATGCAAAACGTAATCCTATCTTGATCTCAATGTGAAGAGATAATGAGACAAAGTCATGCGAAAGCTATATTGTATATGTACACGGAATAATATGAACCAATTAAATATTCTATACTTTCATAAAATTACTGGTTATGCATAATACATAAAAAAAAGTCTCACAATGAGTTATACTATAAACTAAATATCAATTTGTAATTATAAACTATATGCATACATTCATATATAATACTACAAGTAAAAGGTTTAATATGAAGATCCTGCCGGTTCCATTCGTTTGCAGTCTTTTCGATTCATTTTTCCTCAAAGCCGAGCATTGCATTGTGGAATATGGAAACAAAAACATATAAGCAAATTATACAGGATAGGATATGGTAAAATTATGATTCAAGCGCATCAAAGATTTCAAACAGCTCTGATGCCCGTCCGTGTCTATAAATGAAGTTTTTCAAGGGGTGTATTGAGATATTATGTAACTTTTAATATAAACCCTTTCGCAAGATGCGGTATACAGTATACAAGAAGAGCCAGTTGCAGCTTTTGAGTTTGTGCTGTGTTGTGCAGCATGTCCACCGTGGACTCCACAGAAACATTGTACACCGTATTTTCAATAGTAAGCGTAACAATATGTCGTGTATGCATGTAACAACAGTATGAGCAGCAGTCGCATAGGTGTCACTTTTCGAGAATTTCATTTAGTTTGAGAGAACAGCTCGTTTAATAAAATTGATGGTTGGTTTAGAGCCAAAATTGTTAATTGTGTAAACATATCACATAAATAACTGTTTTCAGCAATTTTTATTAGCTACTGGTTGACTAACATTATCAACAGCTTGTAATCCCATTAAATGTGGATAGTCATTCCAGAACTTATCTCCAATGATATCACAGTACATTTCCAATATATGATCCTCATTTTCTTCCAGCTTTCCTGATTCTTTCTCCTGCTCTTTAGATTTGATGTATGCCTTCCGAGGAAGTCTTGAAGGTCTGGGCTTTTTAATTAAAACTGATCCTTTTCGGTATATTTCAGGTTCCTCGTTGTAATTGATGCCGAATTGTGAAAACAAAATTTCATTCTTATCTCCCGACAATGTACCCGAAAGTCTTTTCATAGCCTGTATTAAAAAAAATATCGTACATAATTATAATTAGACCACAACAAATACTTGTACATGTCAAATTATTCAAAGAAAGTAGATCAGCTACGTACATCACTATTGGTCATTCCTCCTTTAAGTACCAGCGACCAAAACGTAGTATTGTATAAATTGTTAATGTGACAGTCAGCCTGGCGCCAGCACAAGTAATCTCGCAGATTTTGATCCGTAGGATATAATACCATACGCCCATCAAATGACGGAGGATATTGTAAAGGTACATCTGGGAAATAATCGGCCCAATAATAAACAAAGGCAGTGGAAAACTTTGACACCAAATTCGTTATGATTTTGGCAGACCTCCTTTGGAATACCTGCGGTTACAAAGAATTTAAAAATTGAGATACAACATTAGCTAAGCTAAGGATAACGATGATGATTTATAGTAGTTAGAAAACACATGATATGATGGTGATGATGGTTATTTAATTATTATCAAGTACCTCAGTCTCTCGTCGAAAAACAAAAGAATATTCATCACTTTGACCATAAGCCAACACAGCATCCTCAAACTCCTTCATTACACATTTAGCAGCTTTGTTCATTAAATTCAATGCTCGGACATCATTTGGTCTGGTCCAATTATGCTTCTTGGCAAGCTTATGAAAACCTTAAAAAGTCAATTATTAAAAAAGGCCGCATAATTGATTTAATATAAAACCAACAAAACAGGCCATTTGGGTTTTTGGCTAATTGACGCTCAATTTACCTCGTCCATCTATTCTTGCAACAGCAAAGCTGTTTGGAAGCAAGGTATCATCAAGCTCAAACTTTTTAACGTACTCCCACTTGGAATGCGCCATGACAGGGCTATAACTAATTTCCCTTCTAAATATATCACTGACAGTTGCAAGGCGAATGTTTTTTATTTGTGTATCCAAAACTATTCTAACAAACCTATGAATATCTCGTGTAATCATGTATGAACTAATTAATTAGTTTGTTTCACTGTTTCAACACAACTATACTGCACACTGAAAAGTCATTAAATAGTGAATTTAATGTTTTAAAATTCTTAATGC
>JAQFZG010005529.1:0-10228 GCA_034695465.1 Entomobrya nicoleti
GTTGGTATGTATGTGTATGAGACTCTACGAATTAGTATAGGTCTGCGAATTGGACTCTACCAATTTACCGGACACCCTTTTTATAACTATTAAAACCTCTGACCTAATCGAATTCGGTGAAGCTCAGATTTGGGCAAAGCGAATGTCACTGAATAGTAAAATTAAGATTCGTACTATGAACAAGCTTAAAAATTACAACTGGATGATTGAAAATGTGGTCAAATACGCTGAAAAAATATACGATGATATAATCATAAAAGTAAAATTTGAGTGTTGATTTAAACACTTAAGTAAAATATTGTGTTATAAGATACAAAGATGTGCATAAAAATGTTTATAAAGCTTTGCATTTTATGCCATTGATAAAATTACACATATCTATCACATTTTTGCGTGTGCTAATGTTTTCCTTTGTTCATGCCGGCCGCTAAAATGATGTAAGGGACATGTAACATTGAAAATGGGAGGGATAATTTGGGTGTGAAATATTAATAATCAATCGATACCTTAATTATTATAGGGCAATTGAACGTGTTTATGGCAAAATGATTATCTCGAAGGCCTAAGCGTTTTAAGTTCCTTTTAATTTGACTTGGTAAACTTTTCCATCCATTATCGTAACAACCAGTGCAAAATTATGAGATTTAGGGGCCATATGAGTCCATGTTAATCTCTGTACCACGAAAAGTCGAGCGTCTTTAAAAAGACTTGGAGTTAGGGTAATTTATTGCTGGTTTGTGAGCACGGTAAGTCCGTGAAGATAAATGTGTGAGGATTATGATCAACAAATTGATAAGATGAATCAGATCTCAAGTTCACCAGGTATACACACAATACACAATCCACTATCACCCAAACAGGCTACACCCACAAAAGCATAGAAATAATATAGTTATGATTATGATATTTTTTTGTTGATTTTATGTTTATGTTGTCCATAAACTGTCTTATATAATGTTATTGTTAACGTGCAATACTATTGTTTATTTTTTGTTGTGTGCATAAAAAGTTCAAGTTACTCAAAAAGGAGAAAAATAACAGTAATTCAGTTTTGCTAATAATCCCCTTGTCGTTAGAAAAGGGTTGACAATTTAGATGAAATCCTTCATTTAATGATAGGTAACGTTCACATTATGAGACTACTGGTTTATATTAATGTTGTATTTTGTATTATATACTTATATTGAAAAATATATGCAAAATACGTAAATTATAAAGGCGATGGCTGAATAACAGCCATAATTCATATAGCATGAGCAATTGAGCATTATGTAAATTACTGTGGAGGCTAATTAATGACAAATTCAAGGGTCATTCATTTTGCTGACTAGATTTATACTTTATTGCAATCATAGACGATTATTATGCTAACGAATTAATGTTATGTAGCAAATAAAGTATGGAATGGAAACTGATACAGTAATACAGATTTTAGGTGTCTAACATTTTAATGCTCATCGAACAAAACATTCTCTTACACGATTGTACGTAATACTAATTTGCATACATAATAGTACGAGAGATCAAGCTAATATGTAATATATACAAGCTGTCAGCGCATAAATTACAAATTAGTGTTTACTTTTCGAAAGCTACTATTTAACTATTCACGCAACTACACGCACCCAAAAGTATGTAATTGCTAGATAAGATAAATGACACAGCTGGACATCAAAAAATATTCCATCTAGTAAAATCCAGACATTAATATGTCAGGTAAGCTATTGTGATTCATTCAAGCTAGTTCCTTCATTGTGTCTATTATTGAACTTGGCCCTCAGCAGAAGGAAATTGGGAAGAAAACACGTAATAGAATGTCTGTAGGACACGTGCAAATAACTGAAAATGAAAACAATAAATCATCTGAAAATACAAAATTACCGGATAAGATTGCTCAGAAGTTGTGTAATCAGTAATTATGCATGTCTGTTATGCTCAAATTATAATGTAACATTGGTCCACCAAAAACCACAAACAATGACTTTATCAAACAAAAGGTATATCGTACATCTAAAATCCATAGCACATCACATCACGACCGAAAATAATTAACTGAGCCTCGAAACAATCAAGAATATCTGATGTAATCTTCTTTTTAAAGTCACCTTTTCGACCTGGTCAATTATACTTGCGTGTGATTCAAAATTATGTAATCTGTACGGAAAGTTCCATGTTTTTTCTAAGGCAATTACTTCCTTCCGCCATGTAAAACATCACGAACGCAACGTGATCAGGTCAAAATCCATGCAGTATACAAACAATCCTTGGTTATGATTCATCATCCAAAATACCAGTTTACCTACACACAAAAAAAAGTCGAGATCAGCTACCGAACGTTGGTTTCTTTTTTTTCATGCAATGAGACGCGGGCAAGAAAATATTAATTATAAAATATATTGGACAATTTGCTCCAGGCTAATAACTCTATATACAAACATTCATCTGCAGCCTTCAGCATACGTGGGAGGAATTAACTCCTGAAGACAAGACGTAATGGAACCACTCTGATTAAATTAAATTAAATGAATGTCTATTTTTTGCTTAATTTTGGTATAATTTTGATAATAACATATTGGTTGTAAGTGAGTGAGCATAACAGTTTTTTAAAGTATATAATAATAGATGATCAACATGTTATTCAATAATAGGGAGCAAAACAAGTTTAACTGTCAAAATAGTCTAACTTTTTTCGAGTTAGTAGGAGGTTTACCCTTGTCAACATGAATCTCCCTTGAGCAGACCACTTTTTTGCTAAGTAAAAACATTATTCTCAACCTTTGAAAAAAAATAGAAAAAAAGTTATGCAGTAGTTCAATGTGCTAATTAGAAGCACCACAGCACAGCTAGTAACCAAAATTATTCTACTATGCACAACTTGTCACATGCTCCATATAATTTATAATGTGGTTCGACACCCAAAAGCACTAATTCATTGATTTTCAAAACGTCTCATTAATATTTGCTCGCAGTCGCATTACAGTGCGTAACCCTGATATTTAATATTTTACTGTCGTGCTGCTGGACCCCTAACTTATCTTTAGGTGGCGTATTTTTTCGTGGCTTTCGTCATCGTCAGCCTATTTTACGATATGAGTAGACAACTTATTACAGTCTTTATTGCCGATTAAAAAGCATGTATTGAATAAAACTTCGTCAATGCTATCGACTTATCTTTTAATTTTTTTTTATCTGGATCGTTAATGAAATAATCCAAATAGTTAATGGCTTTATTGGATTTACTAAAGTATACCAATACAAAGTGCTATAATGAAGGCAACTGAGCCCAGGGAGAAGATGCTTTGCAAAAAAATGTTGCGTATCCTGCCACCTTCAATAATTAGTGTGACCTTCACACTCATTCATTCATGATGTAGAGCAAATACTAAAGCGACAACAGTTACTGAATTGTTTTTTTTTGCTAGACGCTTCATTATAAAGACGCTCTTTATAGGGTTCGGTGACTGATACTGATATGAAATTGACAGTTGCGCTGTTGGTGGCATTGCTACTGTCATTGTTGCTGATGTACTAAAAATATTGATTGATCATAATGTTGAACCAACCTCAACAGGTGGGCCACAAGTAAATATCTATTATGTAGTTTGTGTACGTGCATTCAAGTTTTTGATTAAGGTTAAATTATTTTTTGTGATTCATCAGAACTCTATTTTGTTTAATTCAACTTATCGATTTTCCTCTGCGGTATAATGACTTAGTAATACTAATCGATGAATCAAATGAATCGGAAATGAGGTAATGACAATGAACAAATTTGGTCCTGGACTGATGCATAATACCCCACACATCATGGACACATTTAGGTTGAAACCCTATGTAGTTTTGTATTGACTATTGTTTTGCGTGGTTTGACGACGCATTTATGGAGCATGACACTGACAAGCTGAATCAAGGAAACCTTTCACTTTCCTTTTTTTGTGAGAGATGTAAGTAAAGTCATGACTAGGTACTACAAAAAATGTTGAATTCCTGTCGGTTTTACACTAATAATTATTGGAAATAAGAATTCCCCTATTAGCATACAATCCATTTGGCCTTCTCTTTTTAGATTTACAAGACCATAAAAGAAAATCCAAAGTAATGTCACTTTGGTCATTAATATTTCATCGTTTCTACAAATTTTTTTGTGCAAAAAATCTTTAAAAAAAAGTTTTATCTAGTCTTGATACTACTTTAACCTCCGTTTTACACAATGCTAATGAACAATTTATGCTATAAATGAAATGAGTAAATGACATGATTTATTTAAAAAATGAAATGACATAACTAAAAGTGGAACTTGTGCCTTTTTTACTCTACAACAATTATTTTGATGACACATATTATCACCAAATAAGCAAAACATCAAACTTGTTTTTATGCTCATTTTACTATGTTACCAGTTCCTTTTCGTGTTCAATTGCACATAACCTCCCATTGTTTGCTAGTTTTGTCTTCACATTTTCAGAATTTCTTAGAATAGCCTGATGCCAACAAGTGTGTCGTAAACGGATGTATCATATTATGCCACACATCGTAATATCATCTTTGGTGGCTAGTCGCAAAGAATTTGTGAACTTCGATGTATAAAATTACACATTAAACAAGCACACCGTCAAAAAATAACTTGACTGACTGACTGCAGGAAGGAAATAGAGATAAGAATTTACATAGTACATTGGTAATGACGTCTTGCATATGTGCTTTATTCACCTGCTCAGTCGTCGTACCTTCGCGGTGCCACTCTGATTCTCCTCGTTTCCGTGTTTTTCAGTATTTTCTTTTTAAAAAACTCATTTTGTTTGCCCTTTTTCTTTAACATCACAACAATTCATTGGCTTTTAAATACAGAGATGTTTTGCAAACGTCTCGTGTCTTTTATTTCAACAATTATGCATTGAATGTCTCTTTAATTTTATTAAGTAGCGTGCTTATAATTGCTACTTAATGAGAACGTAGTTTTATTCCGACGGGACTATTCGTTGTTTGTTACACAATGCAGCTACCAACAATTCATCAGCTCTAACTTTGTACAAAGTACCTTAGGTCATGGTCTCGAAACTCAATTATGATTTATTTACTTATTTATTTTAAATAAGTGGAAAGCACGTTCTGATTCTGACATTTTAAAAGTCCACAGCAATATATTTGATCTTATCAGTATTCAGGTACCCTTTAATGATTGATTGGTTCCATATATAAACTAAGAATTTGAATTAATTTGACAAGTTTCTTATTTTAATAACTTATTATTAGAGTCTTGTAATTCAGCTTATAATGATTAATGCGTGCAATTGGTTCAAAATAAAATTACATGGTAGGTACGTCTTAGTACCATTGTGCTTACAAAACATATTAAAACATTGGTGAGTTTTTTTTGCGTAACTTCCTTGTAATTTTGTTGCATGAATATTTTGGCTGATTATTTAACCAAACAAACCAAGCGAATTACAATGCTCAATAAAGAAGCATAAAACCTCAGCGGATATTTCAGTCAGCTTGCACGTGAATCAAAATCAAATCATTTCGTACTTTTTAGCGAATATCGTAAAAATAATAACTTTTTGTTTTGATGCTAATAATCATCCTCATAATTGCCCTTTAACACATAATGAATGAATGTTGTGCATCTAGTATCATTTATTCCCATACCATAAAGATATTAGAGATGCTCCCTTTTATGATTATTGTCCGATCGTATTATCTTATATATATTAAGCGTTACCTATTCAGTCAAAATAGCAGTCAAAACATAAACACAGAAGAATGATGTTCTCGAATTCATTTTTTTCTCAACCGAACCACAAAAGCTCAAAGATCACATTTCCTGAAATGAAAGTACGTCACACATTCGTATCAAAATGAACGCTAGTAGTAGGAGTAAAGGTAAATGTAAGCATGCATAAACGCCCAAATGAGCATCTCATGTGCATCTAAATCAAAGATCGGCAAAGTTCATCTCCCTAAAATTGACGTTACTATAATTATGTTCAATATAAGGAATCGCAATGAAAGGAAAATGTGTTAGTAATATGATTTTCCACGTGAAGCTTCACGCCACTTCTTTGGCTATACTTTCAATAATTATTTCCTCAGAAAGTTCCGTATTTAACTAACAAAACTAAAATCGTAAATGTGATAATTGGGAAAATGTACACAACTTCATATAAAAAGCGCATGTTCTTACAAAGAAGACGTACACACGCGACCTGAAATCAATGGAACAATGGCGTATGTACAAGACAGAGTGTAGTAAAACATTAAGGAAGTAATATGTGTACTTTATGGAATTCGCAAAATAATTAATAATTTTATGATATGGCTCATTGTTAGATGCATACATATAAAAAAAAACTACTGAATTTATCGTATTAATGCACCAACTGATAATAATTACGGTGAAGTTTGAGTTTAAAAAAACGTATAAACGTGTAGTTTCGCGGAGCTTTGAAACGTGTGAACCAGACAAGACTGTTTCACGCTTTTTCCTGTTTTGTTTTATTCTTAGGCATGTCGTATTTATCTGCATCGTCTTGCATGGGTTCACATTCACATCCGCACCTTCTCTTAGATTAACTTTTTGCATTTACATCCAAGTGCAATGAATTCTTTCGTGTCTGTCTGTGTGGTGGATATCGTCAAATTGACAGTTCCTGGTCAGCTTGTCTTTATTTAGAACATTTATCATGCAAGACAGCAGTTGACAGCACAAGGTTGCATATCTCGTACATTCCTTTTTTACGTTAATCTGGCAAGTAATCAAGTAACAGGACACTGATGAAAACCACGAAATTGATATTTTTGAAGAGGTTTCGGGGATATTTACTGATCTTGCATGACCAAAATCAATTTACTTCCCTTAAATATGCCAAATCAACATTTCTTTTTTTTGGATTATTGTATCGAAAGGCGAAATTATTATTAGATTATGGATGACATGCGATTCAGACACTTATTGAATTTGTGTTGGTTTAATGCACAATGATAAAAAAGCATTAATGTCAGTAAAATATATGGCTAGTGCGCAAAAAAAAATGTTATTAGATTTAAACGATTGTAGTTTTTTTTGGCAAGATTAGCTCTCATTCCATTTCATGTAATTAGATTGATGGGAAATGGCAAACGTTTGATGATGCATTCAATATTAATGATATGTTTTCGTTTTAAATAACAATAGTATCACCATCGGGCATGCACGTTCCCGCAAGGGTTGTCACGAAGTATGAGGATTTAACTAGCGCAGAATTGTCATGATTTGCTCATAGTTATCATGTGCACCCAACATGCTTGCATAGCTTTAATAACATAAAACACAGACTGTAATATAACCACTTACGTACGTACCGAAATTAATCATTAAAAGTCTAGTTGAAGTATAATATTTAATGTAAATCTATACATAATGATTATAAAAATAAAATGCATTTTGCATGCATAGAATTAGTTGCTATTATTACTGTAATCAACTAATCACTTTTTGCTTTCGTGCTATTTTTATAATATTTATTCATGTGGGCTTAAATATAAAATGCACGAAATGGGAAAAGGAAACATTAAAGTTTGAAATTGAGTATTTTAATTTACGATTATGGAAAAATGATGGGTGTGCTTTGGTAATACGGTGTAGCTCTAATTTTAAGGAGATAGTTTGAGTTAGAACACCAAAACGAGTTCGTCCACAATATTCACATGAAAACTTTTGGAAGTTTAAGAAAGCAAAAGCCTAAAATTGCACCGCTTTTGCATGCTTACATACAATTAACAAACAAACGGTCTGCAGTCTGCAGGGAGGGTATAATTTACCAATGATAAAGGTGTATTACATACATATATGATCATATACATAACATAACATTTGTGCTTTTTTAAATGGACTAAATCATAATGTAAAAAATAACTGAAAATAGATAATATATGCATCCACCAAGATTCCATCACAGCATTAAGGATGTAGGCATGTGTTTAAGATT
This sequence comes from Entomobrya nicoleti, assembly GCA_034695465.1. Taxonomy (NCBI): domain Eukaryota; kingdom Metazoa; phylum Arthropoda; class Collembola; order Entomobryomorpha; family Entomobryidae; genus Entomobrya; species Entomobrya nicoleti. The sequence goes on from JAQFZG010005529.1 coordinate 7,968, forward strand.
TATTTTGGGCACGACATTCATAAAACTTAAAAATATCTGTTTCATCAACATATTACGTAAGAATGTATTGTCAATTGTTGCTCAGAATAATTATATGTTTACGGAAAACATATGAACTTCTTAAATGATATTTCTATCAGCTATGTCCCAATTTTATGATGGTTTTAATTTGGTGAAATAAAATTGTTCTATTCGAAAATCATTAAAAGTTGAAATAATTCCCTTGCTCGCTTCTTGTACAGTACGAATTCTTACAAAACTGCAAAAAATTGCATTTTATTATAGCAACGTGAAGACATGAGCTCTACAGATAATAGTGTGCAGTGTGCGAAATTTCTCAAACCCGGAGATTATTACAAAGTAACTTAAAGACTGACGTATGCACATAAGTAATGAATAATTTAGATATAACTGGATTGAAGGGTGAATCAAGAAATAATTTTGCATTTCCACACATAAAAATTTTATGGTCAGTTTTGCCAAATATACATTGCAAGAAGTCGTCGGTCAGAACAATGTTTATTTTATTTGCTCTAGGTCTATGTCTATCTATTTTTGTATAACAGGTGTACAACCCCAATTATCTATTACAAATACAATACATTTAAAATGTTCTTTTTATACGAATTTTTACATTTTTTTTCTTACTGTAGTCAACAAACTGTTGAACTTGTGCACGCTATATACTGTGTGTTTGTGTACGTTTTGCACGAATGGCGATTAAATGGCTTAGAGGGTCTAGTTTGCCGAGACTACAATTTGCTATATGTAAACTCTTCCTGTTTCATAACACCTACATATATTATACCTGTTGACCGCTACAGAACTTATTGATGAACAAAACATATTCGAATTTAAAAAATGTGATAATAGCAATTCCAATAAAAGTTGAATAAGTGATGAAATAGTAGTGAACTCATCGTAACTCTTTGCAAAAGTGTCTGTCGTGTCTGTCAGCAGTGCACTGTACTACTCTGGTCTTTTGCTATTATAGTATTCTGTGGTCAAGGGACGCCTAATTTGACAGTAATGAACTTTAACCAGTATCTCGCGCATCTAAACATACGAAGAGTACATTAAGGCTTTTAAAAATTAGTATTCATACCCCATCGTCATTTAGTAATGCAGTATGCAGTTTTTCCATTGTCTTTGTTTATTTTATGGATAAGTGACAACTTTAACGTGAACTCTATTTCGACATTTAATTGCCAATACAATTAAAGATTATAAAGATTACAACTCTTTATTGCTATCTTCTTGACATTGTAAGGTCTAGTGGAGATCTATTGATTTTACAGGTTCATAAAGGGCAATACTGAAGATGGAACATCTTTAAATGCTTTTTGCTTAATACGCTTAATCGTAAACAATTATTTATTGCGCTGTTAGCAATAACAATATTTGCTGATGCAACTGTCCAATTCCAATTGACTTTGTTTTGTTATGATTTTGTCATTTCTCTTTTTCTGTATCTCCCTCTTCTTACATAAATACATAAATAAAAAATTTGCAACTAGTGCAAATGTAACCAATCAGCAAACCTTAGAATGTTGTATGAAATAAAATCTTTTGGAGCATTGCAAAAGAATTAAAAAATGTTTTTGAATGACTAAATTATCAGGTGTGTGCTTAAACAATTTGTACAGGCGCGTGTGAGCTAATGGGACTTTATTTTTCCCATTAATCAGTTATGAATATTATTTTTTCAAAACGAAGCCATGAGGAGAGATCTGATTGTCTAAATTCACAAACATTTGCTTAGGTTTGGCTAATATTAATTTAGGGCGCTAGTAATTTTATATGCACTTGAATAAGCCATCAAAATAACCCATGACCATTAATTTTATTAGCCATATCTAAATAAAAATAATAATGAAAATAAATTTAAATAAACTGAAAAACAGACTTCAAATAAAGTCTCACATCAAAACAGAGTTCGAACAAATCAGTCCAAGTGTAATTCATTTAACAATAAAATGTCTTACAGTTTTAGCTCCAGACTTTTTTTTGTAGTAAAAACGGTTATATGCTTATATTCATCGCAAATGCACTACGTGCTTGTATGCTTGATTTAATTGGGTATACTTTCATCAAATTATTTATTTGAAATAATTGGCTGTGCAGATTATCATGCTTCTTATCTCTATTAAAGTGGTACTGGTGCGACATGTCATTAATGACAAAACAATAATAAACTTAGAATGCTTTTATCCCCGTAAACTAACTCTCATTGAGTAGCAGTTGGAAAGTTAGCCGTTATA
>JAQFZG010005530.1:0-10226 GCA_034695465.1 Entomobrya nicoleti
AATAAAAAGTCGAGCAACGATCGACAAGTGTCGTAAAAGTCGTAAAGTTCAAATAAAACAGAACATTTTCATGGATTGCTACAAACCTTTTCGTTGTCTTCAAGATAATGGTATATACGTCGAGGCTGGCCTAATATAGTCTTTAGCATCTTATCTTTTGTCATTCAATCAACAGTCAATATTGACATGATTTGATTACATCTCTTTAGCATTTAACAATATAAAAGTTTTTTTTTGCATTAAATGAAGCAGAGTACATAGTATACATTTTATCACCATAACATGCTTTTCAGCAAAGAACAAGATGTTTCTACTCAGATCACTGGTTGTAGTGTCATATCCTTATAAGCCTTTTTATGAAGTTGATGAAATCAAACATTTAACAATAAGCATTTAATTAAAGTGTAAAAAAGATGTATGCTTCTAAACTCTAGTTGCATAGTTATATGTCCAGAGCTGTAATTGGATACACAAATATTATGCTCTTCATTTAGTAATTACTTCCTTTTTCAACCAGTTGCATAATATGTAAAGGACTTCTTCTCTGCTGACCTGACGATAAAATGTACAAACGTCATTGACATGAGTGAGTGCGAACATTTTCAGCTTTCACACTCCCTTTTTCAATTGACCACTGGTCATTTCTCATTCACATCGTAATGCGCACATAAAATATTATCTCTTCTTGTCCTCTCCTAAATATATATTATCTAGCAACATTAAAAGATCCTTTTACAAAAAAAATAATCTAAAAATTGATGAATGTACTTTGTGTCAGCACCTGGCCACCACCACACACCAAAAGCAAAAAGCTTGCTTTTTTGTCACTTTTTATCATACTCATCTTCACAATGTATAAAATTATCTCATAAAGTTTTATGACTTAATGATAACTCGATACTACAATCAAATCATATTATCTCCCTCTCTTGACTTGGCAAACTCAATTTCAATTCAATTCACCAAACTGTGAAATTTTCCTCTTAAGAAACATTTTTCTCAAGATAATTTTTCAATATTTTTACCATCAAAATATGTAATATTATTATGATCATTGCAGCAGCAGCACCAGCATAACAACAGCATCTTCAATCTTCATCTTATCATCATCGTCATTACACTCAAAGAGAACAAAACGTTGCTATAAACTCTATATATTTTTGTGCGTGCAATGAAAAAATTAAAAGTGATGATAGGGCCAACTGTGATGATATTTCAGTAAAGTGCTTATTGATCTCCCATTAACATACACATTATACAATTTTCTTTGTACGAGTTGCTAGCCTTGTGCAAATCTCTTGAAAGTTGTATATATGCACTACACATACATATTATACAACTTTCTATAAAAAAAAAATATGGCGACGCAACGACCAAGAAAATGTATTATTAAGTATTAAGTACGCACACACAAAACTGATCATCACTCTTAAAAGTTGTAATAAAAAATAAATAAATGGTTTTTATATAGGCAAGCAAAGTAGTCGTCAGCATCAAGAAGCAAACCCGGATCCAAAAGAAGAGATGAATGGGTGCATTTGGAAGAAAAAAAATAAATCAAAGGAGTAGCAAAAGCAGCAACGACCTGACATAATATGTGTGCAGGCAGATAGGTATTAACGATCATCATAATAAACTTGCATGCACAACACACTGTTATTGTAAAAGATGATATGGGTTTTTGCCATTTTCTTTGAAGACTGTGAGAAGTTAAGGTGGTAATACCATGCAATTTTACCAATAACAGGATTTGGTACTGGAGACGATTTGGTGGATATTTGGTCGGTCCATCGACAAAATAACTGATTGTGAGAAGAATGGCACCATTATTTTTTTTTTACAGAGAGAGATGATGAGAGAAGAAGAAATGGATATTTTTTACTCTTGTCTTTGTACCCTACAATGACCATTACTATTTTGTAATCATTATTTTCATGGGGAAAAAAGACGAAGAAAATGGATAATTTATGATTTTTGTGTCTATCCATCAAGTCCACAATTTTGTTAAATATCACTTTCCTTAAGATGGAATGGAATGCATGCATGGGGCGTTAAGATAATGTATATAAATTTAGCCCTTTAAATATATTCATTATTTTGACGATCAGGTTATCGGATCAGCCAAGTCATTGAAGCTCAAACGCTCCGATTTTTATGTGCGTTTTTAAGCTAAAAACAAAAATTGATCGAAAGCCAATCAAAAATTCACACTTTTCCACTTTTGCCAAATTATTATATGAGTATTATTACAAAAACGAAATCCTGTTTTTTTAGTTTATACTTAATTTAATTATGAGTGTTCACCTAATGTATGGAAATTATCGATATCATCGTTTCTCATCATCATCTCACACATAAATACAACATACATGCATGCAGAATTGCAGACACATAAATATTACAATTGCGTAAATACAAGTATGAGCACTGATGATATGATAGATGAATAGAATTTGAAACGGCAATTCATTTTGGATCAATCAAATGTAATGTAGTTCATAAATAAATTACTAGGTATGTTTATCCACAACATCTTATTACAATTGTTCATTCACCGCCAGTCAGTCACTCTCATGGTGACTTTTTTTTCACCGATCATAATCATCATCGCATCAGAGCGTAATTTAGTTGATGTTTTTTGAAGGTGCACAATTTTATGCACTTTGTAACAAGTGGAATTATACAACAAACTATCATCACATTTCATTTCACGCACACAAAAAAAAACTGGATCGCGGAATGGAGTCTTTGTTAAAGAAAATGAAGTTGCCATGAAGAATAATAAGAAAATACTTACCTGCTTGAACTGTCGATGATCACCAGTACGGTCATCAATTTAAAAAGATATTATCATGTAAATGCCAAGGCGTGTAATGTTTTGATAAGTCGTCTTATAGCCGCTCCTGTTTGGATTGGATTAGTTTTTTTTATTGTGTTCATGTGATTTGATCAGTGATCTGATCAGCATTATTAACCGTAAGTTCAGTTTTGTTAAGGTGATCTGTTTGTTATTATGATATATCAAGATGCAAGGAAAAAAAATCTCAAGTGAACTGGCATGGCATATCAAGGAACATTATGATTATAAATTACTATTATTTAGATCCACACACAGGTGCATTGCATTATTGGTTACATTACGTGTCATCACTTCACTTTTCTCCCTCACGAACTTCATTTAATTGACCGAAATGAAAATAAAAGCACATCATAACTGATCTGACTGACATGAAGTGCAAAAACACTTATAATAGAGATGTCGATTTGTGTATTGTTGTTGTTTCACTTTTCGTTCAAGGTTATCTAGTTAAAATAATGAGCTAAAATCATTGTAGTTTTAACTATAGAGTTTTTCAACGTAATTAGTGCGGATGGTAAAATCAAATTGGTTTATAATACATATAATATATCAGTGCGTATGCAATTGTAAATGTTAAAAAGTAGCTGGAGGATAATGCATATCAGGAAGGACAAACTTTAAAAATAATCATTGGTTATTATTAGAACAAAACTATTGATGTATACTATGCAAATCGTCAATTTATTTAGGAGTGTCATGATTAAAACAAGAACAAAGTACAAATACAAAGATAGATAATTTTCTCAAGATATTATTAAATCAAAGTTGTTAGAAGAATTGAATGTCCCTGTTGCTGCGGTACCTGTTGGTACACAAAAAAATAAACAAATCAATACATCTCACTTTACCAATACTATCAATATTATAAATCAATTTCCAAGGCAAAAGTAGCAATAAAGAATTCGATGATAAACTAAACTTTATAGGCAGTTGTTGGACGATGATAAATTACGTGTGAGAGATTTTGTCAGGTGCTAATTGCGTCTATCATCGTTACATGCATCACTGTAAGTTTTAAAATATATCATCATATCATTTACCACATCTGATTTTAATCCTTCATATCCTATCTATCTGGTTGATCGTAATGCTCTCAGCTTATCACGCCTGCATGTTCTGTGATTGGGAATCGTTAAGGCTAGTAATCCTAAGATCTCTACACCATGAAAATAAACGGCTACATGAATCTCTATTTAAGTTAATACCACACCATTCTACAAACATGTTATTAGCCTGCTCAAGAACCTATGTTGTGTAAGCTGGGGTATTATGAGACTCAAATAATAATAAATCCCCTCAATTTCTTTGCAGAAGAAAGAACTAATTTGCCTTTCATGTAAAAATGTAACGAAGGATTGCAAGATGGAAAAATATCGCTTGTCATTTGCATTGATGAGTTGTGACTTGACAGATGTAAAGGTAAAAAGAACTGAAGAAGAAAAAAATATACAGGTGAAGGAAAACTTGATCATCGATCGATCACATACAAAACTGCTGCACAAGCAATCACATCCCATTCACCGTATGGTGATTTGATTTGGTGTGTGTGTGCATGTTCTGCTTGCATTTGCTGAACTGAAGAAATGATGTGATGATGATATGAGCAACAATTACAGACAAACTACAAAAAGCAACACGGTGAATGGTATGTTCACTTGTCAATTTTGATTCCCTCCCGTAGCACAATAAATAATTATAGGATTCATCCTATTATTGCTTATAAAGTGAATCATATACCTACATTGGACTACATTTTTATTATCTGTGGAGGAGATAACTTATTATATAGATGCCGCTTTTGAGTGGTGCTTTTGCATTGCAGTTTCCTCTTTATCATTCGGAAATTGATGATATGTGTATGTGTACTCACTTATTATTAAACTGGCCCTCTCGGCAGGTTTCCTTCGTTCATTGAGATCCCAAGTCTGAAAGGATGGAAGAAAAATATAGTTTTATTTGTTACAAAAAGGGACTGTGTATGTATATATTTTATTATTATTGTGTGGTCATCACCATTTTTGACAGGTAGAAGATGTGACCACATGCAACAGTGGAGGATGCTCCTCGACTCTCCATCAAAGCGCCTCTCGCTCGATATTCCTTCTAGCCTTCCGTTGTTGCCTGCAGAGAGAAACAGTCATCAAATCACCTTGCCTTTTCAATCTGTAAGGAAAAAAATGGCACAAACATTAGTTCAACAGTGCCAGTATATTCAGCACATCAAACAGACAAGTTGAAAGGAGTGAAGAAGTAAGATGAGATCCACTATTCATTCTCTTGTCAAAAATATGATTCGATTTTTTTCTTCTCTCTCTCTCTTTGTAGCTATCTATCTTTCAAAGGATTTTCCCCTATGCTCCGTTAATCTCTCACGAAGTTGTAGTATTTCTTGTAATTAATGATTAGCCTAGTGAGCAAGAGAGAGATGCTTTGACAACTTAACTTGTTACAATTTAAGCGTCATGCAATCAAACAGTGAAATCAATTAATTTGGCAAAGTCATTATTATTGTCTTGTTTGACTTCATGCATGCTTTTTTGATGTGAAATTTGACAAAATGAGTATATTTTTTTAAGTGCTCTAATGCTCTAAATGCCAATACTATTTGCCATAAGAAATTTATAATAGTGCATTAGTAATTTATAGTAATGTATTCATATTACCTTTGCTTGTATAGATCATGTAGTTTCATCTGAAGAAGTAGTAGAAGATTCCTGTGTTCTGTTCCAAAATCTGAAATATATTATGCATGGGTAATTTTTTATTAGGTACGTAATACTGTTGACATTTGCATCACAATAAGTTGAAATAACCAAGTTATATATCAAGGAAACAATTACAACTATTTCAGTCTATTTAGAGAAGGAGAGACTTGAGAAATGTTTCTAGTTGTAGTTACCTACCACAGAGTAGGGGGCACCCAAATCCTTCGTCTCGGCTCCTTTAAGTGTGCGTTCAAATAGAGTTGACATTTTTTAACGATAGGGATGATTACTAACTAACGATCAATTGGGCTGATCTGCATCACACCGAAAACTTATCACACGGTGTACATGAAAATCAACCAAATAGATCATGAGTAGTAGTAGTAGTAGTAGTTAAACGGGGTAACGGCATTAGTCTTGGTTGGGCAGCAATTCCTTCTTTTCCACGAGCAGAGAGACGATGATGATTATAGTGATGATAAGCTGCCAACTGTCAGACAAGACTATTGCATAACCGACCAAATAAGTATAGCACGGTAGACTAAGCAATACCCTTGATTCATAGTGGCTAAAGTGGCACTGGTTAACATTTTTACTTCTTTTCCGGGTTGAGAGATGTGAAGTCCAGGGAACAAAGCACCTTCTTCCCTCATTTCCTCTTTCAAATGCAACTGGCATGATAATGATGATAAGTGCTTCATAATCAATCGAGTGCACTGCTTGTTCGACACTTATCATAGTATAGCTTGAACAAAGCAGCACACTTGATTGTTAATGGCTAAGGCGCTATAGGCATTGAGCTTGCTTGGTTTTTTACCGGGTAGAGAGGGTAATATTGTGAAGGAACAGAGCATCTTCTTCCGGTACTACCTCCAACCGATAATTGATGAAAAATACTTCAAGATCATACAAGTATATCCGTAATCAAACCTACTATATCTGATACTGTTTAACTAACAATATACTTGATAGATCATGGCTAATGAGGTATCGGCACTGGTATGGGTATCATTATTACTTCTTTTTCGGGCGCAGCGGATCAGAATATCTTCATCTTCCTTCATTTTCTTTTCCATAGGGAATGGGCAAGGGCATGCCTAACCGATGCCGTTAAGTTGCTCACAGTCAAATAAGCGTATATCATGGATTACCCAATAAAAATTAACGGGTAAACCATGAAATACGACTAATTTGACCGAGGCTAACGAGGTATTGGTATTGACCTGGGTTGCTATCCTGGGTTGTAAGAGGTGGAGAGCATCGTAGGGTCACAGAGCATCTTCTTTCTTCATTTTTTCTTCCATATGAACGCCACATATACCTTACTGATGATAAGCACCTTACGATCATACAAGAGAATCGCCCATTTCACCCAGTTTACATGATAAAGGTATAACAAGCAATACACTTGATTGATCGTGGGAAAAGGAGTATCATCACATGGGTTACTTTACCGCCGGGTAGAGATGTGAAGATCACAGAGGAACAGAGCATCTTCTTCCTGCATTTATCCTTCCAAGTCTGATGGACATGTTTAACGGATACTGATGATAAGTGCCTTGCTATCAGGCAAGCACCTTACTCGCGTTACCCCATAAGGATGGAACGGTATCACAAGCAAGGTACTTGCCTTAAAGCGGCTAAAGGAGTCAAGTCATCTGCCTGGGTTTATTTCCTTCCAAATTTAGAGCTAGAGCTATAAGTTCACGGTGGAATAGGTCATCTTCTCTCCAAAAAAAAGGTTAGTCGAGGGGAGGCGTGTATTGAAGTAGCCTAGAATTATAAAAAAACGAAAAAACACCAAAATTAATTAGACCCCAAAAACTACGTTGAAAGTATGTTAGAATGTTGATAAATTAAACTAATTTTAATTAGTCATCGTATCATCACGGTATGTTGCATTGCAGTAAGCAAACAACTTCATAGAAGAGAATGGATAAAGAGAGGTAGGCGAAAAAGCCGCGGAAGAAAGGGAAAATGTGCACTAATCATTTTGGCTGTTCGCTCGTATTTCACCTCCTTTTGCCTTGCATATATTAAAGTAGTAGGAAAAGGAAATACCTAGTAAAGCGCAAAGCCTTCGCTGAAATTGCGGGCGAGTGGCTGGTGAGAGGGAAATGGATGAACTGATTTTCTTCGGGAATGAAAAAAAAAACGTGCGAAAAAACATTGGCAGCATTGCACTTGCTATTTGCGCTAAGTTTTCTTGATGATTTTGATATTCTGTGTTAATTGAGATATCCCATAAAAAGCTATAGAATGATTAGCAGAGTGACAGATATGTTTTGACAATTTGGCTACTTAAACTTTCAATTAAGTCGTCAGTCCATCAAAAAATTAAATCAGTTCAAACTCATTATCATCATTGACTTGTTTGTGGAATTGATTTATTTTCGCTAGCTCATCATAGTCATCATCATATCGTCATGTATGCATTTTGACTTTGCCAATGCCAATACTAGACACGTCCTACACTACCTACACTCATGATAATTATGACAGTACTTTAATTAATTCTTCGAAAATTTTCAAGAAAAGAGAAAACACACAAATAAGACAAAATTTTGATACATTTTACATGCACGCACATGATTTCAATATATTTTCCTACGTGATTATCAGATTGGGTAGAACACATTACATTTTTATAGTATATTTTCATGAAAAACAAACTTCATTTCATGAAACTACAAAACTACATGATTTGATGGTTTATTTTTATGATGATTTTATAAAATAGCGAGGAGACCTCTAAGCCAATTAAAGTAATAAAGATGATGATGGCGGATATAATAGAAGGATGATTATACGTGGTGATCTGATCATAACGGGTACATTGCTTATAGTATAGTCCGAATTAAGAAATGCATGTTACTTTACAAAAAAGTTTCTCAAGCATTTTCTTGAATTCCCGACGGAAGTGGTGGCTATTTTTTCTAACTCGTAAAACGTATGAATTAGTTCAGCATCTTGTTTTTGTCTCAGTGTAGCATTTAAAGGAGGTACATCGGTAATTTAATTGCGATCAAGCAGAACGTACTCATTTTTTTTTTACAAAAAAAGCTGCTTTTCTGCTGCTACTACTTTTCAATAATATGCATGTGTAGAAGAAGATGCTTTTTCGTTTTACTTTTGCTAATGAACACGCTACATGTACAAAGGTTACCAGACTATCATGTTCCGGTTTAATTTGCAATCAGACACACTTGATTTTTTTACGTCACTACAAAGGTTCGAAGATGAGACTAAGCGAATGGTAAGTAAACATAAAAAATGGCTGTTAGTATTTCTGCCTCTCTGTCAAATCTTTGTAGATTTTACTTGTTCATAATAAGAATTGTATGAATTTGTGTGTAAACTTTAGGAAGAATTTATAGCTAAACAAGAATATTCGTCAGAAAACTCAAGTTTCCTTAAATTGAACTTTCTTCTTGTTCTTGGCACATGGTAATACTCGACTTAATCAAATGAAGTCATCAAAATTTTAAACAGATTGGATATTTGAATATGATCAATGATGTATCTTCAATATAAAATACTTATGGATTGTCTGTTCTGTATAGGACACCTCACCTGATTGGTCGCTTGGTTGTGTTGACATTATTCAAACACGCATTCCCTCTCTCTCTTTATGTTTTTATGTATGCATGCATTACACACACACACACTCAACTTTTTTTCGTTTGTTTATTGTTGTTTTGTTGAACATATGATTGCAGGGCCGCGAGCAAAGCAATGTGATGTGATGCGAGCATTGCAAATTGCAATGTGTGTGTATTGCTGCTTGCTCTCTGTTGCTCTATTGCTGCTGAAACCTTTTTTTTTGGTATGTGTGCTACAAGCTTGCAGTATCTCATATGTTTATTGTTTACCTATTTTCCCATGCATTAGAGCAACGCATTGTTCTCTCTGAGCGCCTTTTTTTCTTGAACTCCACCAAGCTTCACTTCTATGACTGTAGCCCCTGCCTGTAGTTGGCTTAGCCAACTACACTGGCCTCTTAAGCCTAGTTTAGCATATTACGAAACTTGTTGGATCACTTACACCTACAGGATTAGTGTAAGATTGCGAAGATGTGATATGCAGAAAATCAAGCTAAACGAAACATGATCCATTCTTCTGATATCTCTGATATGGTATCCTTTATCTTTGATTCGGGTTAACCCTCTAATCTGCTTGTATATATTCTAATTTTTTGTGCTTTGTTAAACGCTTGGGATTTTAGGATACACGGATGGTCACTATTTATTGTATTTTTTTGGTACGTTATGCATTTTCTCATGGCTGAGCCTAACTATAACTAAAATACTACTGAATTTTTTAAAGCCGTTAAAAATGCGTAACACTGGGCCTGAGTAATTTTATGGATTCAAAGTAAAAGTAAACGAGAAACATTACCTTGATTGTTGGATGAATGAATTGCGACTTTGCCTAGACCCATGAAGCGAAGTGAACTGGACCTCGTAATGATAAAAATAGATGATTAATTTTTTGAGGCAGATATTGTGTAACAGTATATCAATACTATATTAAATGAATAGTGAATCCATTCACACAAAAAATCTCCAAGGTTTCCTTTTTCTTTATGTGAATGGTACGATCAATGTATTTTACACAAAGCCGTTCTATGACGTAAAGTAAACGTTGTTTTCGCTGCGTCT
>JAQFZG010005531.1:0-10222 GCA_034695465.1 Entomobrya nicoleti
TCGTAAAGATATCTGCAGTCAGTTCTGAAATATGACCATTTACCCTATTATTCTTAGGTTTTGACTCAGAGTTTATATACTGTATAAAACTTATAACATTTTTACCATTACTTTACAAACAAAACTATTTTAATTTTCTTACTTTCATCATATTTATATGTTTAATTTAATAGAATCGGATTTAAAGCCAAACTTAGTGTTAACTAGGGATATTCGGATTTTATTTTTTAAGAATATCTGTATACTAATATTTCAGTAGCTGCAGTCATCTCCTTTATTAACGCACGATAATATTCCTAAATATATGTGCTAGTATAACCACTTGTATAAGTACAGTAAAATTGATATTGCAGTCGTATGAATACGTGCGTTTGTTGAACTTCAAGCAAAACCTGCGATATCACAACTGCATTTTTTTATTATCATTGAAAACTCAATTGAAACGACAATATTAAATGCTTATTCAATTTGGGACCGTGTGGAGTTTTAACGCTACCCTTGGCTTACATATATGCGATGACTAAATAAACAATACGGCAATATTTATAATAATAAGTATGTTGTGAACAAAGCATTTAAACTCTTATTTTCAGGGTAAATTTGCCGATATTTTTATCCTGAGTACTTCCATGCACTCAAGAAAACCAAGGCCATGATTTCAACGTCTATCGAGACAATTGATTTGTTAAAATTTATAAGATTAAACATCCTATCGAATGTTTGTTTTAATTTAATTTTAATGCTTAACCTAATATTTTATCTTTCAACTCTTTCTGAGCACTATAATAAATAAAATCACGTATTTGAGGAGACATAAACAAGGTCTTAAATATGCAATGGAAGAATTTCCGGCTAAAAATATGTACCACTGAGCCAAGAACATTATCGTAATATATTCAATGATTTTCAATGTTTGATCTATATTTACTACAAATGTTTTCCTATATATTTGAATGTAACGCGTAATCATTTTTAGTTATGAATGTTATTTGTAAAAAAAACTTTACAAAAACAAGAAAAATGGTATGTTTAAACACAACCGTAATATCCTTTCTAACCAGTACGGTAATATTTTTAGCCTTCATATATCTTTACTATTAAATTATCTAATACTACAGTCTCTATGTAACTAACAACCAATGAATTATTAACCTTTCAATACTTTTTTTCCGATACAATAGAAGTTTTGGCATTACCATTTTGGCACAAACTTTAACTACGTAGTTTTTTGTGTGGTCATTAATTGTTAAGGAAAAAAGAAAATGTCGTTAACTAATAGTGCTTTTAAAGTACATCACCACCTTTCGAAGTTAGTACCTCCTCCATATTGTTGCAATCTGAAAACTAAGCGTTTAGAACCGAACTCGTTTTACACTCAAAAGTTTCACCGATCTTTTCGGTTAGTTACTGAGTTTGTTCTTTACATTGTTATCTTACCTATCTGTATATATCAACTATTTTGGCTATCTCTGCATTGGAATTCCTTTACGGTGCACCATATTCAGCAACTTATCGTAAACGGTTTAGATGTATGTACAATTTTAATTGTAGGTCCAGTTTGCCTAATCTTCAGAAATCAAAGTCGAACAATTGTTTACATTATAAATCAGGTTTGTCAACTGAAATTTCTAGGTGCAAATCCACTCGCCCCAGAAGTAAATTCACTTGCGCTTAGAAATCATGAAGAAATTTTGAAGGAACTATTTATATTCGTTTTTGCCCTACCATTTATTTTTCTGACTCCTGCGTTTTTAGTTTCACCATTTACTATTTCGAATCTACCATTAGAGTTCCTTCTCGGAACAAGTTTTGTGGGGAAATTTGGTGCTGGAATAACTTATGCATCTGTTGCAACATACGGCGCTTCAAATGTACTATATGCACTGTTACTAATAATAGTGTTCTTGGAAAATATAATTTGTTATACCGAAACACTATGCAGACGCAAAGGGGCCTTTAACACGAAATTACTTTTTAATGTAAGCGTAGGCCGTTTAAAAACGACACAAATTTTGATAGGACTTTTCAATAGTTTGTTTGGTCAATTTTTGACCATCACAATTTTTGTGGGCATACTACTTGCTACGTGCACACTATACTTTAGTCTAAAAATGTATGAGAAAGTAAATATTGTATTGTATTTATTTGCTCCTCTGTTGTCAATCATATGCTTTGTGATTACATTTGTCCTAACATATTTAGCAAATATACCGTACAAACATATAAAAATGTTCCAAAAATATTGGATTCTACATTTGGATAAGAAGGAACATCGAAAAGTTTTAAAAACTTGCAATTCGTTTGGATTTCAACTGGGACCATATGGTGTAGCGAGTGCCAAGCTGGGATTGCTAATTTGCGATGACATAATTCGGAATACAGTTACTGTTATACTGTTAGATTCGTTGTGAGTTAAATTATGTGTTGATAAGGGCAATTTCAGTATTAGGAATATATAAGGACAGAAGTACACGTTTAGAGAATATGTTTCATAGTTACCAAATAACAAATATTTCCACCAATTCGTACGATTGTATGTTCTTAAAATCGTAAATCATTTCTTGGACGTTAACCTTCAACAATTGATTGTAACAGACTTTTTTTACCTATTTGGACACAAACTACAAGTTCATAATATCAAATAGATTTAAAAAAGACCGAACTTATAATCTATGCTTTTCTCGTATTTGTAGTTTTACAGTAGTAGTAAATTTTCAGATATATTAGTAAAGACGAGATTGTTCTGGTTCGAATGACACCATGTTTAATAAAATTAGTCACAATGCAAGAAATAATTGTAGATTTGTTTCAGATCGACAACAATGGCTCGACAGTATGCATGGTCGACTAAAAGAAGTCAATTTGACCATAAAAAGGTTTCACTAACAAATTTCGTCTTCATATAAACAATTAAGATGAACATATACTAAGAAGCAGCCGAATCTTTTACTGCGACCCCAAAATAAGATTTTGATTTATTAAATTTAAAAAAATAATGACCTGTTTTAATTTTCATTTTATAAAGACACATGAATTAATATTTATATTTTTATTACATCTGGATTTAGTCCGTAAAAACTGGTTACGTTAGTTTCCAATTATCAATGGAAAAGTAGTCGTAAATTTAACAGATTTTTTATACCGTCCATCATTTGTTAGTAAAATGTCGGGAAAGCGTTGCCATGCTAGCAATTCGAAGTTAAGTAAATATAGATAAGGATATTAACTCTACACAAGAAGCCAAACGAATCGTAATATTGCTTAATTAAATAATTTGAATCTACGATTAACCTAGCCTTTTTTAATGAAAAATTAAATGATGTAATTACTTTTTAATCTTACAATTATTTCTTCTTACAGATACTAAAATTTATAAAAGCAGTCAAAATTTTAAATTAAATTTACTCGATTTCAGAAATGATTTCGACGATAGCAACAGACTTAAACCTTGCCAACTCATAAGCGTTTTTCAAAGCTTTAGCTTTTTGAAAAATGGGATCCGAGTACAACGTAACTTATAAAAAGGATCTGTCTTTTAAACACTGGAATCTTCGTATTAAAAATTTGCTGCTTTTGTAAAACTGACTAATATCTTCTTCCACCAATTCATTGGTTATTTTAATAACTTTCTAGCTAATTTAATACATCAAATTCGGCTTGAGTAAATTATATCATAATTCAGCATTTCAGTAGAAACAAAATGTCGTTTTCTTTGGGTGTATGTAAAGTTCAAGTCCAAATCCAAAAACGTGCCCCACCTCCTTATTATATAGACCCTAATTCACATTTTCTAGCACAAAGTCCGCTATATACTCAAACTGGTCACAAGCTGTACCGAATTTTGAATGAGTTTTTGATTCTTGTATATATTTTGCCATTAGTTGCAACTCGACTTGTATGGTTAATTTTACATTGGAAGTCCTACACAGCGCATCAAACACATGAAGTTATTTTATTTGGTGCTATTTTATGTGGAACTATAATATACCTTCCTATTTTTCACATTAATCACACTAGAGTCGATAGTTTGATTCATATTGTTAACCAATCATGGCTACTTGGTTTAGCAAATAATATAACTCAGTTTATTTCTAGCAGTTCTCGCAAATCCCACTCGTTAAAAGAATTAAGCGTTTATATATTTTCAGGATTACAAATTCAGTTTGTGCCTATTTTTATGGCCGCTCCAATACTATTGTCTTATTTCCCCTTGCAAATAGTTTTTGGGTCGGGATATTTCATCAAACTTTTGGAAGCAAGTATACTTGGAAGTGCGGCAAACCATATTGGAATCAATATTTTGGCTGTTATGCTGCTTGCAGTTTTATATATGGAAAATCTTCTTGCTTATACCTCAAAATTGAACAAGAAACTTCAATTCAATTTAGTAAAACAATCCCAATTAAATTTTTACAAAAGCTGCAAACGTTTCAGAAATGTGCAATTGCTTATCAAGTACGGTAACCAAGTTTACGACATATTTTTAATGATTTTAATTTTTGTGGGAATTTTTCAGGCGTCATGTTGCTCTTATGTGACTATAAAATGTATGGAGAGTTGAATTTTTTCGTGTATGTGGCATTTTCAGCATTGACAGTTTTATGTTTCTGTATTGCATTGTTTCTTACATTGTTGGCAAGTATTCCGTTCAAACATTGCCGACAGTTTAAATTATTTTGGAAGGTGTATCCTCTTAGACGCGAGTATGGAAAATTACTTAGAGCATGTAAACCTCGTGGTTTTGATTTAGGACCTTATGGAATTTGCACAGCTAAGCTTGGGTTGAATATATGTGATGACATTATTAAAAACACGGTGATAATGATATTGTTAGATGCTGTTTGATTAAAAGGTTTAACGTTGGTGTTTCATATATCCTTTAGTTAGACAATTGTAGTGATATTTTAATCTGATTTATTTAAAAATCAGTAAAAATGGTTCCATAGAATAAATTTAATTAAAATTGTGCGCTGCTATTTTAAGTTTTGGTATTTATAAGGCGATTTAAACCAAGATTAAAAAATAATTACTTTATTCATTTTAAAAGTCAAACTGGTTAGGGTAATCGTATACATAAAATATCTTGTTAAGCAGTTTCACGATAGCAGTTCTTTATAGCCATGTGGCCCCGCTATAAAGAGAGAACTAAATTGGCATTGCTGCCGATTTGTTTCTGAGTTGGGAGACTTTACCCACTGCACCTTTTTGTTTGGTCAGAGGTCGGTCTATACCTCTTTTCCCCTTTGAACTACCGGACAGGCCTTCAGTGATGATCTACACTTCAGAAAAACTCCTCCCAGGTTGAAGCCCACGCTCATCAACCCAGTCGGTATCTCTGACCACTTGACCCAACCGCCTGTCCATTATTACCCAGAATTTCTATTTGTTATCATATTATCTATTAATTATTGGTTCATAATATGAATATTATCTCTTAAAAAATATATCCATGTTTAATAAAACTTGCCAATTAAATATTTGTAGATAGTCAATAATTTAAATAGATTAAATCAGTAAATCGAACTTTATGTTATGCTGGAGCAATTTTAGATATTGCGAATACCTTAAATATACATATTAGTGCACAAATGGCAAAACAACTTGAAAATTATTATGAACCACATTGGAACTAGTAAATCTAGTAAATCCCTTCAGGATTGTATACATGTGGCATATATCCAAACAGTACCAATTATTACTACTCGTTCATTATATCGACTTATTATTATCCATAAATCACAAAATCCATGTTTTCGCATTTCAAGTCCCCTCGTCCGGACAAAAACGCCATTCAGGATAAATGAGTATGACACGGCGATATGATATAAAAAATTGCACACAATTATTTTTAAAAAGTCTGCAAAACCTTTAGTATATATTTAGATCCGCTGAGACTGATAAATAAAAAGTCGCTTTATCCATAATTCAACAGTAAAACTTGGTTTGGTTGTTATAAATATAAATGCATGTCTTTAAAAATTAGCTAAACTGATAATTCCAAATTCGGCTCTATACGTAACTTGTAAATATAGGTTATAGTTATGCCATAACTTGTCCGAAGATAAACTTTCTAGATATGGTGCAATACACAGTCAATTCTCTGACATACAAAACCATAGATCGGAATTAATTTCTGGAACCTTTGCAGCATAGACGTTTGACATAACATACATAATTTTTGAATTCACATTTAGAAAACTTTTAAAAACTCGGCATAAACAAATTAACAAGTTATTCATTGATATTTCCTCAATACCGCTTATCAAAATGTTAACAAAGCATCAAGAATTGGCACTTCAAATACTACGTTGGTCCTTTGGATATCTGAAAGAAATTCCAGTTGTTTGGAATCCCACAACAAAACGAATATCATTGAACATTGAAAAAGAAAAATGGAACAATTGGAATATTGGAAATATTTTCCAATTGATTGTCTGGATTTCCTGTGGCTACGTTTTATCAACACAGTTATTTTTTATGCATCGAAAGAACTTTGAGCTTTTGAACTACTCCATACTTATTCTAGGCTTTTGTTGTTTGACTGCTACTTTAGTGGGTTCTCTTGGAATTTTAGCATTGCGACACAAAATGTATTTGTCTGCATTAAACGAGTTTATCCAGTTTGAAATGAACGTATTTGAAAGTAAGTTAGAAAGAAAAACAATTTCAATGTTGGAAATGGAAAATAAATAATAAATAAACAAACCATAAATGGCCTTTTAAATAACCAAATATTAATCATATTTTGTTGCAGAATATGACCCCAATTTACTTAGTGCAAATCGTAAAATGACCGCTGTGGACTTATTTTGTCTGTCCGCACAATTAGCAAATGGTATTCCATTTTTGATTTATTTTGTTGGCATCATTTGGGATCTAGATCCAATATACTGGATAATGGAAGATTTCTTACCGGATCCTAAACAAAGACAAATTATCACTGTAGTTCTGCTATTGTGTCTACGTTCAATAATTATGCTTCCCATGCTTTGCGAACTTACTCGAGCAATTAGTTTTACAGGTTGTGGCTGCCTTGCAACTATTACTTATGTTACGGAAATAGTGAACACGCTTGCCTTTAAAGTTAATGTCCCGTCCGATTTTTTTAGAATTTACGCCCAGTTTTCTGTTATTGCAAATATATTAGGCATTGCGTTTGAAAGGGCTTTATTTTTAGCAATCACAATTGGATATTTTTTGTTTGTGCAAACGTTGTGGGTTTTAGTTTGCGGATATAGTCATTTAGATACAGCAATTTATACAATTTTTCTGATTGTTGCTGTTGTTGTTGTGTTTGCCACAGTGATTGTTAATCCAATGGTTAGCTCGACTGGAGAAATAGTTGCGTTTACTCCTAAACTTAGATTACGAGAAATGAGAAATAATTATTTCCTCAGGGCATCCTTTCAAAATAAGGTAAATATAAAGAAGGCTATAAGTTTGCATCCAATTAGATATTCATATGGAAGCTATTACCCAATGGGGAAACGATTTTGTAGAAATATATTAGATAACGTGGTTCAGAATTTGTTAAGTATGATTTTATTGTTTGATATATCGGGACCGAGGGTATAAAAATTATGTTGACGTTATGTATTAAATTTACAAGTTGATAACATATTGTATCCAAAGCTTTGTCATCTGCTTAAAAGTAGCTACTGGCCAGATCCGCAAGTTAATGTAATTTTAATACCTGCTTAAGTGCTTTAGAAATACTTAAATTCCGACGAAACATTAAATTGATTAGTACTAAAAGCGAATTAGTTATTACGTGGTTTAAGTAAAGCCAGGCTAGTAGAAGTATTGACTTTATCATTTTTGTCTGTCTGTCGGCAGGATAACTCGAGAACGCGGAACCCTATTTCGCTCAAATTTAACAAGTAGGTTGCTATGATGAAGAGCAACGACCGTGTTGATTTTCAGACCCCATGGTCAAAGGGCAAGAACATTTTTTTACCTGTTCATAGTGTACTATTTAATAGCACAATCCAATGTTCTCATCGAGTAGATTACAAACCATACCTCCCTTTAAGGTCATGGTGGACTCAGTAGGTCAGAAATCGGGGTCAAAGTTTGCAATCTGAAACATATGACATGTGACATATCATTCAAAAGCGCATTTCATAAGAAACAACCGTGACCATTACTAGCGTCGCTATATCTATTTTTGGTTTTGGTTCCTCATACGTGAAAACCATCAGATGGGTTTTAAATAAGAGAAAGGAGGATTGAATGAATAAATATAGGCAGTCAGCTTCTCGAACTTCAATTGATCGGTTAACTTTCTCCTTGCATTGTTATACATACTTTTTCACATATCATATCATTGGAATACGTTTCCGGTGTAATGCATATCACTCGGATCCTAACTGTACTTCAAATAAAAATGCTTGTCACTTAATTTTCCTGAAAAATAGTTTTTTTCCAGTGAATCATCTAAGTTAAAATAGTTTTAAAATTGATGAAATCACTTTGTGTTTAACTTTTTGTGGTCAACAAAATATTTTAATAAAATCAGACATACGAAGTTTGTGCGTACAAGCAAGTTTACCCTTAAAGCAATTATCATTGAGAATTAATTAGAATATATTAAACCGCAGTTCACAAAAAAACTTCAACCAATATGTAAGTTATCAATTCTCTAGGTTTTATGATGTTGTGTACATAAATATGTGTCTTTCTATACATTACGTTAGTACTACGCCAGATACCAAAGTTCCACTATTCATAATTCCAATACTTTGGCGACATGGTAAAGCTAGTAGGAAACGGATCTCTCTGTTCTACAAATAAATTAATCAAATATATGCAGCTTGCGTGCAAAGTTTTCTTTTATTTTTTTATAGCTAGGAAAGGAGCCGAGCTGTTGGCGCTCGTGTCTCGCATACATGGCGCCAGATGTACCGAAATTTTTAAGTTTCTAAGTTGTCAAAGGCTACAATCTTGTTAGTGAAAGCCACCATGTTGAAATGCACCAGATTTTAAAATTGATTATAAAATCGAATAGTTTTACTCGTCAATGTGTAAATGTGGTACTTTGGACTAAACAAGTGTTCTGCCCATTACAACCCTTTGAAATAAATCAATTTTCTAGCTGGAATCAATTCTAAAATATTAAAATGTCAGTTCTATTTCGTTTTAAATAATTCCACAAGCTTGGCATAGTTTACATATTGAGAATCTAGTTTAAAAAATACAATTTACGTGGTCCAACTAATACTTATCGTTATTGCTACTTTTGTCCATACCAGCAAAAAAAAATATAAATAAATAAAAATTATTAACTTTGATAATAGCAGTGATATAAAGCCACTTCAGGTTTCCTACCTTTTAATTATTAGTTGTTTTTGTTAGAATAGCTAGCATTAGTGTTCATAATCCGCCAAACCTTTTTAAAAATTAAAGTCAGATTTAAAAACACCTCGAAAAACAAACTTTAGGTTATAACTAGTGCCACCAAGCGGTAAATTGAAAGTGACCCGTTAATTAAATGACCCGTGACATGCCCTGTTTATTGTATGATCGTATTGATAAAGGGAAGTATTAAATGGCAAAATTTAACATTAGAGTTAAGTATTGAGTTTAGCATTAGGGTTTAGTATTGGGTTTACCATTAGGTTTAGCATTCAGGTTTACCATTGGGTTTAACATTAGGGTTTAATATTTCGGTTTAGCATTAGGGTTTACCATTGTGTTTAGCATTAGGTTTTAATATAAGTGTTTAGCATTAACTTAACCTTAGGGTTTAGAATTGAGTTATGCATTGGGTTTACTACTAAGGTTTAGTTTTGGGTTTACCATTAGTGTTTAGTATTCGGTTTTAGCATTGGGTTTAGCATTTAGGTTTATCATTGGGTTTAGCATTAAGTTTAGCATTCAGGTTTAGCATTGGGTTTAACATTAGGTTTTAATATTTGGGTTTAGCATTAGGGTTTAGCACAGGGTTTAGCATATAAAATTGTTTAACATGGATTTAGCACAGGGTTTAGCATATAAATTTGTTTAACATGGGTTTAGCACGGGGTTTAGCATTTAAATTAGTTTAACATGGGTTTAACACAGGGTTTAGCATATAAATTTGTTTAAAATGGGTTTAGCACAGGGTTTAGCATTTAAATTGGTTTAAAATGGGTTTAACACAGGGCTTAGCATTTAAATTTGTTTAACATGGGTTTAACACAGGGTTTAGCATTTAAATTTGTTTAACATGGGTTTAACACAG
>JAQFZG010005532.1:0-10221 GCA_034695465.1 Entomobrya nicoleti
AGGAAGAAGGAGGATGATGATATGATGACCAAGTATATATTGTTGAATAACTTTTTTGTGGGGACCTCCTTGAAAAAAGTTTTTATTTCTTGAAACTTTTTTTTTGGCTGATGCGATGTGAATGTTGAATGTGTGCATATTCAATTTTAAAGTTCCCTTCAACATGGAATGTTATATCATAGCGGTCAGAGAATCGGAATTTGAAAGGAAAATATACACTTGTTTGGGTTCGTTCTTTTTTTCTTCAACCTTGAAACCGTTTTTGCATTGTGTGTGTGACTATTTAGTAGGAAATAATTGAAAAATGCTATGGTCGGTCATAGTCATCATGGAATTAATTTCAAAATCAAGTGTCATTTTAATTCAATCAGAAAAAGCCTGTTGATTAGATTGCATTGCAATGTACAATTGTATGAAAATGTGCAATCAGTGAGTTTATACAAAAATGTATAAATGTTATGTAATGTACACTAGGAGGTTTGGATGCCTGCTGGCTTTTTGGCAAAGTCGGTCTTTTTAATTAATTTATAAAATGATAAGTGGATGAGTATGATTATATTATAATCGTTTGATATACTGTAACAAAAAAAATTGCTGTTATGTAACGGCATCTCACTTACTAAAAAAATATTGTCGTGGAAAATATATATTTTTTAAGCATGTTGATAAAAATCCAGATATAGCATTTGTCTGGTTTCCTGGAAATTGCACTAGTAAAAATAAATTGCTTATCTTATCCAAAGTCCCATTATTGTTGAATTCCAAATGGGATAAAAAATTATGGCATTTTATTCTTCTTCAAAAGTGATCAACGTGTGTTATCTACTTCAAACCTGTGATATTATTGCTACCCATTTAAAAATGAACTCACCATGACTCTACAGCGAATATATTTGTTGCATCCCAAGGGTCGAGTAAAAATTCACTTCAGTCTGTCGTGTAATATAGTCAAATAGGCACAGCGCATCGCAGCGCTGCTCAATTGCTCATTGAGGAACAAGGAATGTAACAGCGATCTGCTATCAGCTCAAGATGAGCCACACAGACATCTCCATTAATTTATTTGAATATTTTTTTATGCGTATCCATGTGTGTGGCTTGGCTTGGCTGACTGACATCAACTCTGAGCTTGATCACTTGGTTTAAAAAAAATGATGAACTTCTTTTTATAATGACATGACTGTAGTGAGTAGCAAAGTTGGTTGGTTAAAATAAAATGAAAAGAAAGAAAGCAAAAATACTTAAGTTTTGAGTACATTAAAGCTTGTCATCATCATGAATGAGATAATATCAGCAAGTTGAGTCATTGTGTGAGGTTAATTAGGAAAATCTTTTTAAATTGAACTTCACAATAAATAAGCCAATGATGAATATTGACAACAATTTTGCATAGACAACTAATATACTAACCAGTTATACATATTCTTTTTTTCTACACATGATTTAATTACAAGAGAGCAAAGTAATGACAATATATTTTTTTTTCTGTAGATTATAATGGCTGCTGCAGCGATAACGGAGAAATTTGTAGGAAATACAACAAGTGGTGGTGGTGGAATTGTGTCATCATCTTCTGCAGCTCGAAGTAAACCCAGCACTTCAGCGGGCGCAACCGCTAACAGTTGTGACAATGATAGTAATGGACATACTTGCTACACTTACGAGGAAGTCACCCTTGAGAGAGATATGGATGGAGTGGAAGACCACCACTACCATACTCATCATCATCATCGTCATCATCAGTACAAGCTTCCCATTTGGGTTGGATGCAACTGTAAACTGGTTAGCGGGATCAGTAAATCGACGACCTGTCACGATCTCATCGCATCCATCGCCCCTTCCTCCCAAGACCCTTCCAAATACGTCCTCGTCGAAAAGTGGAAAAAGGTGAGTGAGACATTTCAATTTAAGGTCTACATGAACATCTATAAAAAAATAAACCTTTCTCATGTCGTGCCGTGTCAGATATTTTTTTCAAGTCAATTGAGTACATACACTTGTTACATTATCAATTATCACCATTGTTATCTTGAAGACAGAGTTGCTGATAAAATGTTGGAATTAGACTGTATAAAAAAAATAAGTACAAAAGTGAGAACAAGTCAAGTAGTGGTGATAGCACAGAAAACAAATTATGTTGTATTTTTTTGTGTATGTTTCATGGCTCACTAGTTTCATGTCACCATTTCTTTTTTTCAGTCATTTAATTTTTATTACCTTATTTCACGGTGACGTGCTAGAAAAGTGACTAGGAATTTTTTGGTTGCGTGAGAAGAAACGTGTTATCCTTTTTTAGATACAATGTACTCACCTTACACACTCTGTCTGAGTATTTCCAGTGCACACTGTACGTAATGCATGTGACTTTAAGTTAAGTTGCATTTAAACTTTCAAATTTGAAAAGAAACTGAATAAAAAAGGTCCAAAAGTAGCCAAATTCAATAAGGAAAGGGAGGAAATAAAAGGATGAGTTATATATTTTTTTAAACGTGAAGAGGATGCAAAAATGTGATGATGGGAAAAAAACGAAAATCTTTTTAAATGATAAAAAAACGTCTACATGATTATATTTACAAGTGCAAGTTGTGTGTCTGTGCTTTTTTTGTCGTTGTCGTGATGTTTAAAAAAAATTCATACTCTTCTCCACCTTTTTTTCTTATTTCTCATCTTCCTCATCCTCGTCAATTTTGATTTTATTTCTTCAATTTCGTGACATATTGAAACATAATATTTTTTTTTCCTGTTGTGACGACTACCTATCACTTTTTTATATATACCTATATATTTATTTGCTATTCATTCACTTCACCAGCTATAAAAAAAATTGAAAGATAGATGCCACAGCACAACAAGCTATTGTTTTTATGTATATTCATTCATGAATTTTTTTTAAATGGGACCTCTAAAAATTCACAAATAAATAAAACATTTGAAAAATTCGTAAGTAATTTGCTTCTACTTTATGCATATTCCCACCTATCTCCTTGTTAGTCTCGCGAGAGCATCTTGTACTTTTATTACATTGTTTTATTTGAAAGTATTTTATATCGAATTGAATTGTTTCCTTTATTTCCCTTTTTCATTTTTCTAAGTACTTTTTGCATCAACTAAACTTTAAAAAATATTCTACTTTCGTTCTTCTTCTTTGGTCACGTCGCAAACCGCAAGTAGTTTCCTCCCAATAAACTAAACAACCTATTATATATATTATTAATGATCATATATCTTGTTACGTATAAAATTTCTGCGTACGCTCAAGTTTCTTCATCTTCTTTTTATGTCTTATTTCAATAAATAGTAAAATACTGACTCTTCCCTCTTAATGTCACGGCTGGCTTGGCCATACAGAAATTAAATGAATATTTAATTATGTTAAAACTTTTCAATTTCTCATCATTTCTATTTTAAAGGATTTAAAGCAAAAAAAAAATCAAATAAAAAGTTTGACATTCCATTCCATAATTTTTTTCCACAGATTTTTTCCCAGCTTCTAAATTCCTCCTCCTCTATATTTATTTCACACACAAAAAAATCTTTCCCATAATTTACCAAATTTTTCTTATTTTTATGAAGATGTTACTTTGTAAGACGATCATCATCAAAATATATCATCAATGTTGCACCCCGCAACATCAATTTTCTCACTCACAAATTTCCTCTCTCTTCTCAATTTCTCCCAAGCAGTAAACCAATCCAATCTTCTTTTTTCTCCTCTCCTCACGATGATCGTTATCACCAAAAGCCAAGCGGTGGTGTTTGGTCTCTATGATCCTATTTTGTTCAGTGTGTGAAGTGAAGATGCGACGATACGATACCTTTTTCAAAAATAACTGCTTTAATAGCACCTCAAAGCTAATACAATAATAATACCAATTATAGCCTCTTTAAAAAAAGACAAAAGGAAATAAAAAAACAGAAACAAGATGAAAAATGTTTGTTTGTGAAGACTCGGCCACTCGGCATCATTTTCTTTGTATGTTCATCGGCATCTCGGCCTAGTCGGCACTTGTCTTGCAATCATACAGACTTTAAAAAAACTAATAGTATTCCGTGTATTCTTTTTGTTTGAGTTGTGCGTAAAACGAATTATCAACAATAAAATTGAATAATAACAAGGATGGACATGATGTGCGTTTTCTTCTTTACACTTTGTTAGTATTTTGCGATATAGTAGCCCTCCTAAAAAAATCTCAGTTTTTTAGAGATACAGAGAAGCACATGGCAACCTTTTTATTATCTTGTTTGCGCTCACACCATTTTATCCACGCGATCTGCTCCATTTTCAGGGCACCATGTAATCCAGGAAAAATAACCTGGTTAACACAGCGGCGGGGCAAGGTGGAATATGTAGCAGCCTTCTGTCAAGACTTTAGTTCCATAGGGCATTTAACATTATTACAGTCGCACGAGGAGGTTTAAAATATTTTTTTAAATGGTATTTGTAAAAATAATAGTTCAAGTGGTTCACATGATATGAGCATTCATCATTATTTTTGGTGATCCTTGAGGTGGTGTCGATGTTAAATGTCGAGAAATTGGTTTATTTGCTTGGTGGCGGTATGCGGTAGTGGGCATAATAGTGTAAAATCACTTGTTGTGTATGCCTGCTCATAAAATTAAAGGATGAACCCAATAAATGTGATGTTTTTTTCAAATGGAATAATTATAAGAATAGGAAAAACATTGAGGAGAGAAAAAAGACTCCCGAAAGGAATTTTCACCGCCCAATTTTTTATACACCACCACCTTATCCTTCCTCCTCATTCAATTGAACAAGAGCTCATGCTCTTATGATGATCGCCTACTCTTCTGCGAATTGTTAGAGAAAAAAAAACCATCTCCCAAAAAATCCAAGAGATTGACGAAATGAAATGAGAGATGGATTTACGTATTAGTTTGGAAATTCCATTAGAGACTCAGTCTCTGGGCATCTCACAATTTTAAAGCTCATCTCTTCTTTCTGGTCTCTCTGGCTGGATTGGATGGATGATGCCCGTATAGTATAGTAAACCATTGAATCAAATCTTTCAACGCATACCACACAAAACAGATATATACATTTTTTCTTTGTATTTAAAAAAAACCAGCATGAATATTACATGGTGTATATACACAAAAAGGGTGATATGTGATGATGTGATCATGATGATGATGGAATTGTAATCATGCACGCATGAATAACAACAACGGGCACACAAACATACATTTTTCTGGTATATTATGTGTACTGAGTGAGTACTGTGTGGGAAATCAAAATTACACACAAAAAAAAACCATTTGATATTACACCTTAAATTCATCTCTGGCTAGTCTGGTGTGTGGTTTGGTTTGGCTAGTGACTGAATTTTTTAAAAAGATGATTTTTTCTCTTCTTCTTTAAAATTTCACATGATCCAATCCAAGTATGTATTTCATCTCATGAATCTCTTTTGTTGCTGTGCATTTTAAGTTGTTCCTTCCTTTTAGCTGCTGGTCGGGTCGGAATGTAAATATCCATACATGCCAGATTGTTTCTATGGTTCCGTACAAAGTACAAGAACGCAATGTCGAACTAAAAATTATCACGACGACGAAAAAGAAACAAAGGGGAAAATATAAACAAGATAGGTATAAAAACTCTTTTTTGGGCCTGGCTGGTTTTTGTTGGTATGTGAAATCCCTCAAGAAATACAAAACATTCTTAAGGTAAAGAGCTAAGGAGTAAACCAAGTAATGGTAAAACGTGTGGAAGTTTTTGGATGAGATGAGATGAAGATGACGACGGAAACTTAAATAGCTCAGTACACTGAAGAGAAGAGAGAGAGGGTGGAAGATCACCCAGTCTCTTTCCACAGCTTTTTTTCTCTTCTTCTCTTTAACCACCTTGCTTACGTACAAGCCACAAGTAAAAAGATTCTTTTTTCATATAAGCAACTCTGATTTGATCCCTTGAGGCAGTCCATTTAAAGGGACATGGCAATTTTTTTTTACTCTTGTTCTCTCATATGGTGGAGAAATAACATGTATGTTTTTTTAAATGTACTTATTTATGTAGGTTTTTTGTTTTGATAAAAGTCCTTTTGGTTGGGAGTGCTCGATGATATTTTCTTCTTTGGGTTATGTTACCATTTCAAAAAGTTGTTGCTAAATCGTGACGGGGGGACCTTGAATATAATACACATATCTACATTTGGATTATTAAACAATAACAACGGGGCAATTTGTATTTTATTTTTAAAAAGGGGTTACAATAACAAGTGTACTTGCTACTCCTTTTATTTTGCAGAAAAAAAATTGTAATTGTGTTTGTATGTGTGCGGGTTTGCTTATCCACTTGTCCTCCTGTCCGATCGCGTAGTAAAAAAAAGTAGAAAATGTAGTAGTTCTTGTATATAGCACCAGCACCAGCTAACACCCACCCCACTAAATACAATACAAAATATTATACCACCCTCTCATGCATATAAAAAGGAACAATAATAATAGAAAAATCATAATTTTTTTTTCTACAATTGCCGACAGACAGATCATGTCATAAGAGAAAAGGGAGTAGCAGAAAAAAAAGTAATAGTGGCAAAGCAGCAGCGCTTTGCACTGCACTGGTTATATACCTATTTTTTTGCTCCAAGGAGTGTAAATTGAGGATGAGCCTCAATTTTTTACAGATCACCTTTTTTTACACTAAAATGTGTGCAATGGGTGGTTATTTTTTTGGGGAGTTACACTGTTCTATAATATATTTTTAAAAACGATATTTATTTGTAGCATCCTCCTCAATATATATTTTAAAGATGTTCTTTTGAATTCAAATATATATTTTTTTTTCAGCCGTCGGTCCATCGCTCCGCTCCAATTTTCTTTTAAGACAAATTGCATATGTATATTTATGTGTCATCCACCAAAAAAAATGCATTTTTAATGCAGTGCCCAAAATTGTGGAACAAAAGTACATTTATAGAGAGAGAGAGAGAGATGCAGGTGCATGTGTAAAAGTTGTTCAGGCTAAATTTCACGTTTGTACTTGAAACTCTCTTCTTTTTTTTCTTCAACTATTTTAAAACTTGATCTCCAATCCATTATGTAGTCTGTCTGTGGTGGTGGTGGTTCACCATGTAAATCCCAACACATCTCTTCTTAATTCTCATCGGATGAAACTCTGATGGTGATGATGCATCATTATTTATTCACACAACACAAAATCCCTACATGTTTTTACATTGTATATCTAATGTTGCTCAATTGATCCAAAAGCAATGTATGTATTTTTGGAAGGGATATTATAAAGCAGCACGTGAATTGAGTCTTGAGTCCCATAATACACCAGGCCAGAGAGGAATCTTACCGTCGTCATCCCTTGTAATGACGTTTGGGATTACAAGACGATTTGTGTTCGGTTCCCTGCAAGCAAAACACCACTGATACCATACCACCACACCGCCATTCAATTAGCATCATTAGGAGAAGAGCATCAGAAGATGCCTAACAATTTAAAACAAATTCTTGTACTTGGCCAACTTACTTTAGCTACAAGTTCCCATCAAAAAAGGGTATTTGTATTTTGTATATAACTTTTTTTTGGTGTATGGCTTTGCGTATATAATATATTTTGAAATAATATAAAAGCAAGTGAAGTGTGGGTTTTAGAAAACGTAAAAAGTAATCACCATGATAATTATAATAAAAAGGGTTATTTTAATGTTAAGGGGTATATATTTTTGGTAGTATTATAAATAAATATTAGTTTTGTATACCTATCTATATATATGCTAGTAATTAATAGATCGTTACTCTCCTGACGACGATTCTCTCATAATTATGATCACATTTTCAATATCACTTGACTTTATACTTGTAACAGTGCTAAAATTTATAATGAATTTTGGACGCACTTGTTCCTTTTCGTTTCAATTTATTTTCCTTGAGTCGGATTTTCATTCATCTTCATCTCACTTTCTACAAGACAAGGGCATACCACCACCACCTTAGCCCAGCATTTAAAATGTAAATTTATTTTTGTTGTTTGCTAATTGAATTGATCAACCTACTAGGTATAGATGAATATGTATATAGAGAAAAAATTTAGAGATAAAAAGTCAAGGATGTTTGTTATTGCCTTAAAAAAACACGCATGCTAATGATTCCCCCGCATGATGATAATTACAGTAGTTAAAAGTAATTATTATCGTGTTGGCGTCGTCGACGGTGGTGGTGGTAGTGGTTAATGTGTTTGTATATATTATATGTCTATACCTAATTTAAAATTCGTAATATTTCCGTAAAAACTATATGCACAAAATATTTTTCCTTGTTTTGTTTGTAATAATAGTGCTAATTAGTTTTAAAGTCGACGAAAAATGTACAAGGCAACAAAAATTCCATCACACTTTAAAAGATGAAGACGCAGATACGGAGAACTTTGTTGAAAAATTATAGTATACTGCCTTGATACATGAAATGTATAATGTCGATTTATAAACATGTAAGAATAGATGAATATAAGCTTAATTTTTTTTAAAGCCACAGACAGGCACCCATTTTTACCACCGCACAACAGTGCGCCGCCGTGGGTAGTCTTTTTTTTTTGAAAACGATAGTAATAATCATAAGGAAGAAAATGCTGATAATTTTATGTGTATAATTTGAGGTAGCAAAAATGTGAAGCTTAAAAAAAAGGTTTTAATTTTGTCTGGAAATAAACGGTGAGTAAAAAAAAATCAACAGTCAGCAATTTTAATAGGGACTTGGGTATATATTCAAAAAGTAAGTGTAAGTAGATCACCAGAAATGACGGTGAGGCGATATTAATTAGAGGAATACTTATCATAATCATAACCATAACAATTTAGTGGTGGTAATGGAAAGTCTTTAAAATTTAAATCATTTTTTTTTTGGAGTAAATGCACTGGAGTGAATGGCGTCGTAAGTCGTAATCATAATAACATCAAAGCAGGAGCCTTCTAGAGCCTTCTAAATTTTCCGTCAGGATAAAACAAGGTGGTAGTTTACTGAAAGGCAAATTCAATGTTAAAAAAATGAGAACATGTCAATATCCTAATTAAATTTCTTTAGACTTTCTGGCTATACCGCTTCCGATGTCCTTCACCTGCTCGAATGAATGTGTTTTAAACAAAATTAAAAGGCCTTAAAAAATTATTATCTTAAAAAACTTCACACAGTGCGGCGAATTTGTAGAACGAACAATTAAAGTTATTAAATGAACAATTAGTAGCATTAAAGTTAAATTGAAGGAAAATAGCCATGTTTTTTCATTTCTATGTCATTTTCATGAGTGTGCGATTTTTTTATTATTATGAGATGTCAGAAAACAAACGGACCAGACGCAGACCCACACAATTACAAGTGCCGAAAGTAATGCCGTTTGAATGAATGATAAAAAGAAAGATGAAAAGATGTACTGACATCAAAAAAATGACGAAAATGATGGCGATGGCGCAGCGGCTTTTCTTGTTTTTTTGATTGAAGTTACGCGTAGTTTTACGGCATTTTTATGTTAAGTGATATTAATTGCAAGGATGAGCTTGTAAATTTCGTGCTTGTTCAACATTAGCAACCAAGTTCAGTTGTAAAGCTAATATTTGTCCTAGGTTTGATTCCTAAATGGATAGTAAATGTCAGAAACAGTACCATGCCGCGTTAAGGTGATGTATGAAAAGCGTTTGGTTGGTCGTCCTCCCGGTCCTAAATAATTATTTCACAATTGTAATTGTCTCTCTGCTTGCCTTACATGTAGAACAAGGTTTGGCTTGTTTAACGATTCGGCAAATCACAGGTTCTTGAAAAAAAAAATTAAAACCCAAATGTGAAATGAAATGAAATAAAAGCACTGTAAAATATTTACTCTGTTTCAAATGGTCTCTAGTTTTGACTGATCATTATGCTTTTTAAGCGACAATTTTCTTTCGTCTTGACTTGACGCATAAATATATTACCAAATTTTAAATTGCGAAATATGTTATAGTTTTATCGGGGTTGTGACTTTTACGAATAACATGTTATATAGATGTATGTATCACGATAATGATTGCTAGTCATGCAATAGGTTAAAAATACTTGCTGATGAATGATGAATAATTGCTAGCTAAAAAGTTTTAAAGTTAATTAATTTTAATATGAATATTTATGTTTGTTACAGATGGAGCGCATACTAGATCCAAGCGTGAAAATTCTAAAAGTATGGAAGGCCTGGGGCGATCAGATTGGAGATGTGTCATTTGTGCTAAG
>JAQFZG010005533.1:0-10220 GCA_034695465.1 Entomobrya nicoleti
GATTCACCCTATGTATACGGCGAAACCTGTGGTGGGGGGTCGTGAAAACATCTTCAGGTCCTGGGAATATCTCCTCAATGTGATTGTTGGATGTACCACACCACCTGAACAAGCCCAGCGGCATATGTAGAATGTTAGTAGGTCCTAAGATAAATAAGGCTAATGCTCATACGTGGATTAGACGAATACGGTAAACATTTGGTTTAAACAATATAGGCTCAAGAATGTCCAATTAAGTTACCTTAGTTTTATGAATTAAAGCTGTTAATAAAAACATGAAAAAACAAATGAATCTATATTGGACTGTCACATTTCTATTAAAGATAGTTCTACTGAGTAAGCTTCTCAACTACATCAAATTTATTGTCGCTACGATT
Organism: Entomobrya nicoleti; assembly: GCA_034695465.1. Classification (NCBI taxonomy): domain Eukaryota; kingdom Metazoa; phylum Arthropoda; class Collembola; order Entomobryomorpha; family Entomobryidae; genus Entomobrya; species Entomobrya nicoleti. Next base: position 378 of record JAQFZG010005533.1, read on the forward strand.
GGGTATAAGCATTACAACTATATTATTTTAACCCCAATATGCAAACTGTGAAGAGATCGACAATCTTACGTACATTATTTTATATTTTTGTAATATTACTTTTTAATAAGCATTCATACTGTATTCATCATTGCAGTATTTGTCCCAAAACGTATTAGCATAGATAGAGTTTCTTGAACTAAGGCCGCCAAATAAATAACTTCCGATTAGCACAAATCCTTCGCGCTATTCGGCACAGCCAAAAAAAGCGGGCAAAAACTTTTTTTAGTTCGTGATGCTTATTGATTTAAGTCAGTAATGTCAACTGCAATATTTGATATAATGTTATTAATCCAAATGTAGCATTTTTAATATTTATTCCTATCAAACATAGTTCCATGTCAAGTCAATATAACAGTACAAAGGTTGTGGTATATTATATCGGAATAACAAATGAGTGGTCAGTGAACCGATTCTTCATTATTAGGTAATGCAATGAGATGCCAAAGAATATTTCCTGATTAACTCCAACTTATTTGTTATTTACATTCTTTACTTTTCTTGGCTTTATTGCTTTGCAAATTGTCTGAAAAAAAATCCAGTTATGTTGAACTGGAGTATTTGTTAGACTACTCACGTAAAAGATTATAACAACACACTATTAACAACCAACGAGATACACACGGCATTTTTTTACTTATTCCTATATAGTACGGTCTTCAAATATGAATTACAAATATTTTGAGTTCTGAAGCAGTTTTGATAACGATTATGTTTAGGTAACCTAGTTTACAATGTTTAACTTGAGCTTTTTCCTTATTTGCCATTCGTTCTTTCTCAGGAAAATTCATTTCATTGATAAATGCTATTCAATAATCATCTCTCTTGCGTTAAAAGTATTAATTTTGTGGTAATACGCATTTGAAAATTAAATTTTCACGACTAGTAGTACTAGTATTATATTATTATTCTGTTGAAGTAAATTCTAGTAAAAACGTGTGTGTACTAAGGGAGTTGGCTAGACAAGTAAAAAAAAATTACTAAACCATCATCATCACGTGAAGTCCCATTTATGCCTTTAGAGTCATTTTAAACATAAATACATAAATAAATTACATTCTTAATCTACTAAGCTCTTGGTTAGAATATGTGTTTGATACATTTTTAAACTGATTTATTACTATTTGTTTGTTATAGTTGAATTTACTGCTCAGCTGCCCAAGTGGAGTTATACGCTTGCACTGTTTCTGTGAGTCCAATGATTAAAAAAATCAACTGAAGGTAAAGTAAAACCACAAAATTGAATTGTAAATCGTGTGCTACTTATGCATCTATAAGATGTAAATCGATTAATTAGCTCAAAAATAATGTTAAGGTCCACCAAAATAGAGTGCAAAGTCATGGATTCAGGAGAAACCTCAGTTTTGAGCGTCATTACCTCTGATCCTGCTGGTGACACTGCTTTACAGCTTTTCGAATTCAACCAAGACATTGACAGGGACAAATTCATTATCAAGCTGAATAAAGATGTGTTCGAGTATTTAGAAAGTCTCGCTGGTAACCGTCCCATATCAGTATTTTCTATTTGTGGTCAGTCCACACAAGGAAACAGCTTTCTCTTCAGTCACATTGCAAAAGCGCTTGAAGGTGTTCAGAAAAATGACCCAGATTGTACCGAATTTGGTGACAGACCCGTACAATTAAACGAACTAAAATTCGGGCGTCGTCAGAGTTCACTGACACAAGGCATATGGGTTTCACGTCGGCCATTCATTATACAAAATGCAGAGGATAAAGAAGTGGCCGTACTTCTTATGTACACACAAGGCACAGATGAACAATTTGCAGTATCCGATGACTTACAAGCTATAGCTGGACTCAGCATTTTGATGGCTTCAGTAACAATTATAAATTGTTATGACAATCTTCATGACGACATTCTGGCTGCTTTAAATACGTACGTGCAATATGGATTGTTGGCTTTGGAAAATCCTCCATCAGGCGTTCCATTTCAGCAAATTAAATTTCTTGTTCAAGACTGGAAAATGCCGTTATCCTATCCACTCGGAAAAGAAGGGGGTACGCAATTTATTAAAGAAGCCCTGATGGTTCAGCCTGGACACCTATTGGAAGCTGCACTGGTTCGGGAAAGAATTCAAAGGTGCTTCAGTCTAATAGACTGCTACTTGATGCCCCACGCAGGAGACCACGTAATTATCCATGATAGCTTGACTGGCTCTGTGTCATCTGACGACCTTGACCCAAATTATTTGGAGAAACTGGTGGAATTCATAAAAGGCTTGACCTGTACTGAAGCCCTACCCATGAAAAAGGTTTTGGATAAGGAGGTCACCATGATTGAGTTACGAACTTACTTGGAAGGTTATCTCCAAGTTTATAATTCGTATGATGGTCCTTCAGCTCAGGCTTTATGGGAGGCCACTTTGGATGGGAAAATCATGTCATTAGTCAACTCTGCTGTTGAAAATTTTCTAAAATTTGTGGTGGAAGGAAAAGCTGGGCGAAGTTACTTGTCTGATAGTGAGATGATGATTGTACTGTTCGAGGCAGAGAAACAAGCCATTGAGCGTTTCCTAAAGGAAACCAATTCCGAATGCTCGGAGAAAATGATCCAAAAGAAAGAAATGCTAATACAAATGTTAGAAACCCAGAAAAGAAACTTGGAAAACAAAAATACAGAAAGCCGCAACATAATCAGAGAGGTTTTAAGTCTTACACAAACACAACTTCGAAATCTTCTGGATGAAGCACTTACTTGTATCACAACCACAAGTCCTCTTAAATTTCATGAGGACAATGAATTCGAAAATTCAGCAAATGATGCACTAGCCACTGCAATTGCATTTTTCACAAAAACCTTACAAGATAAAAGTTCGGAAACAATTCAATACGAGAAGAAAACGCTATCTGAAATGTTGGAGTCAACTATAGAAAATCGCAAAAAAGAGAACAAATTTAATCGGTTGGCAGCAGAAGTAGAAATGTCTAATCTAGTGGAAAATCATGCAAGCTCTTACCATAACATTCTTCAAGCAGCGTCTTTGCAAAATAAGTCATTGGACTTTGATGAAATTCCTGACTTGGACAAAATCAAAGATAATAAATTGCAATCTTTTGATGAGCGACAGATATATGGAAACCCAGGTTTTCATACGATGTATCGTAATCGTCTGGAAAGCAAGCTAGGACATCTTTATCTCGTTGTAAAATATCAGCACGAATGTGGACTTAGGGAAATCCAGTCGAATGTAGAGTGCGTTATTGGACAACAAGGGGACGTTTATTCAAAGTGGCTCCATGACTTTATGAAACTTGACCAAAGGTCTCAGAAACATCCAAATGAGCAGTTCCAGAGAAGTAATCAGGTCAAAATTGAAGAGATAATGAAATGTTTCAATGAGGAATTGAACCCATATCCGGAAACACACCCAAATCATGGGCAGGCCTATAAAAATCTACAAGTTCATCTTGATGGAATTTTAAAAGAGGCATTAGAGAAAGCAGCAGAAGAAAAGCAGCGTGTACTAAAGAGTTACCAGAATGCTGCTACCAAAGCAGTGGAGTATTATTTGGAGAAAATGCCAAAAAATACGGAAACAAGGGAATTTCTACTAGCAACGGAACTTGAAGAAAGTCATATTCGAATTGCTCCCGAGGCTTATCAAGTATATGAAACTGAAAAATTGGGGGATTTAGACAATCCAGAAAATTTGAGGCAAGTTTCCGTAACTGACTGTATTAAAGAGCATTATCGGAGGATTGCTGGAGAAAACAAGATCAAAAAAGACAATGCCATAAGCCGAGCAAGAAATGTTGTTCAAGATTGCAAAGATTTGTACGAAGATACTATCTTAGAAAGCCGATCGCAACTGAGAACAATACGTCAACTTGAAGACTGTCATTTTAAGGCCAAAGAGGAAGCTTTGGAGCTATTGAGAAGAAACTGTCCAGGAAAAGAGCACCCAACTTTCCTTCAAGACTACGAACGCAAGCTACAAGAGGACATTGAAAGTACATTTGAGGAGTTCAACGATAACTTTGGAATGCGACTTAGAGAGGACTGCACAGTAACCAAAGGGCTTCTGGTGGATTGTACGAGCTTTTACAATGAGGAAATGAAAAAGCATGTGAAAAACGATTTGTTCATATTGCCCCAGGAAATACTTAACTACCATAGCAAAGCCAAAGATTTGGCACTTGCAAAATTAGGGGAGAACAAACCACTGACACAAAACCAAGTGATGGACATGAAAGCAGCGATGGAGGAGCTTTTTCAAAAGTACAATGAGCTAAACGACATGAAACTGAATATCAACAGAATGGGAGCTCCCCCAGTTATTGGGATTGATCTTGGAACTACCTATAGCTGCGTGGGGGTTTACCATGGGAACAAAGTTATCATTATTCCTTTCGAAAATGGTGATCCAACAATGGCCAGCTACGTTTCTTACGAACAATATGGAACCATCGTTAAGGTAGGAGACTGTGCGAAATCCAATTCATACGGAAATCCACATGATACAATTTTTGATGTGAAACGGATACTAGGCCGATCATGGGATGATGAAAACCTTCAGAACGATAGAAAACTCTGGCCATTTACTCTAGTTAATGATGATGGCAAGCCTCAAATCAAATTGACTAATGGAACCTTGCTCAGACCCGAGCAAATTTCAGCTGAGGTTTTGAAAAAATGTAGGGAAAGTGCGGAGAGTTTTTTGATGCTGGAAAATGGATCTATTAAGCAAGCTGTGGTAACCGTTCCCGCATATTTCACGGATGGACAGCGTCAAGCTTCTAGAGCAGCAGCTCAGCTTGCCGGGCTGGAAGTATTGGATTTACTTAATGAGCCTACTGCAGCGGCTATTGCATATTATCAAGAACGTCTAGACACTTCGGCAAGAAGGGTTCTTATATTTGACATGGGTGGAGGTACTCATGACGTAGCTGTTTTGGATATGCAGCCTGGAAAAATCGAGTCGCTTGGAAGTTTCGGAGACACTCATTTGGGCGGAGGAGACTTTGACAACGAACTGATGGAATACTGTTGCAAAGAGTTTAAAGGCTTTAATAACTTTGATTTACTGAAAGGCAGAATTTCTGCTGTGAAAACGGAGGGAGATACAACCAAAAGAAATATGAGTCGAATACGGCTGGAATGTGAAAAAAAGAAGAAACAGCTTTCAGATGCAATAGCTGTTGACGTTACTATGGATTCAGTAGCTGGAAAGCTGGATATGAAGGTTGAAGTAACCAGAAGAAAATTTGAAGAGCTTAATGGTAAATATTTCATGAGAGGGATTCAAATAGTGGAGGGGGCGCTTAGGAAAACTGGCGTTTCGAAGGAAAGTATTGATGACGTAGTAGTAGTTGGCGGATCTTCCAAAATTCCAATGGTTAAAAAGCTCTTAACTGATTGTTTTAAGGGGCAGGCTCTAAACAGAACAATTCCACCTGACCATGCTGTCGCTTATGGGGCAGCTATTAGAGCAGCTATTTTGAACGGAAAAAAGATTAAGGAAAGATCTGGTCTGGATACTTTGATGATTCAAGAGGTTATTCCATTTTCACTGGGAATCGAATTGGCCACTAAGAATATGTCTGTAATTTTAAAAAAGAACTCAAAGATTCCTTTAAAGTGGACAGAACATGACTACGTGACATCGCGAAACAATCAGACAACTGCCACAATACGTATTTATGAAGGAGAGGACTTTAAGATCGCAGCAAATAACAGATTGTTGGGTAGTTTCATTTTGGAGGGAATACCACCCGCTCCTGCAGGACGTGAACCTATTGACGTCACTATGGAAATTAATGGAATGGGCATATTAGAAGTGTCAGCAGTCGTTCGAAGCACAAAAGGAAAGGGGAAAATTGTGATCAAGGAAAGTCGACTTGGAATGAGCATTGCAGAGGTGGAAAGGATTCTAAAGAAAGTAAGAGAGGAAAGAGTTTCAATAGTTTCAATAAGATTTCATGTGATATTTCTAACACATTATCGTATCAATTTTTGAAATATTTTTAGGCTCGTAATGCAGCGTGATTGCTATGGAGGGAAGTTGAAAATTATGGATATGGATCGGTCATAATGTAATGCTCTCGGATATGATCCAAAGCCAATAACAATGCGACAGTAACCAATAGGTATAATTTATATTAAGTCATATTATTTTAATCATGTTGTATTAATTACAAAAGCTTAGAAGCAAAAGTAATGATTATATCTTGTGAATACTGTGACTTTGATGTTTCTCAGGTTGTTAATAGATATGTACAGCAATATTGTCATACACTTCAATGTTCGTTATAACCATATTTTAATTGAGTTATATTTTAAGAAATAAACATTATATTGGAAATTAAATGATAAACCAGTAGAACACAGCCAGTCAGCGGTATAATTCCACGATGGAATTCTAGTAAAGTTTTTAATTCAAAATGTGTTAATAAACTTATAAAGAAGTTTTGCAGTGTGCTTGTTTTTAAGTTATCAAAAAATATTTGAAGGTCAATCACAATTTCCAATGGCTGGAATAATTAAAATACTTCGTTTTGTAGTCATTTTTGCCGACAGTCTTTATTCATATTATTTAAGTAATGTATGAATTAAAACTTAGGGAGTAAGTCCATTAATTATAAAATGACAACCTTGTTGAATTCTTCGCAATTACATTATTTTGATGTAACATTTCTAAAGAGCATATGCATTGTCGAATAAGTTTCATATTTAAAGTAGGATAGAACACTTACTGAATAAACGCACTTCCCACAGTAAAATGTAAAATCTAAGTATTCGGTTTGACTAACCTACAGCCTTTAGTAATGATTGTTTTGTGGACCCTGGCAGTTGTTAGGTACTTCGTTGGTGCATACATACATGTATGCTGACTGCACTCGCGATGCATGCGTGCAATTAAACATATATATGTAACAGTAATATTGAAACATCAATCACTTCTTTGGCATTATTCAGTACTGTTTTACTCAGACATTTTAGATACAGCCTAAAACTGATTTTTTAAACGTTATAATTATAAAGCAATCTTAAATGCTGGTTTTATGCGTTAGACGAATGCTAAAAAAATTGTCGATTTTGTTTTCCTAATTTTTGTTAATTTTGAGAAGGCATTAAGTACACATTTCTTAGTTACTTAAACGCGATACCCTCTGCATTAAATTTATACACTTATTTACAATTCAAAGCTCACCCATAAACATCACCACATTGAAAGCATTAAAGCTAAAGAACATAATAAATATTACAATGGTATTTGCATTCAGCGTAATGCTATATTCATTAGGAGAACATTTATGCAAGAACACAGACCTTAAAATACTCAGGTCACCTATTCTTTCCAATATTCGTTTTTCTGTAGAATTTTCCCCAAGCCGCATTTCACCCATTTCCATTTGAATCTGAAAAAACCATTGAAATACGCATTGATTCCTAGATAAGCCATACTTTCGTGTCGTACACAAATGCCAATATGCTCCCATTATACTTCACTATCTTCCAATTCATTTGAACCGAAAGCTATTGCATAATTCCGATCCAGAATATTATCAAAAGAGAATAAAAATCATCAACATTCTGAAACAGTGACATTTATTCATATTTTTTGGCTGTCGTAATTTAAATATGCATAGAATTCTGAGGTTTTTTTATTCAAGTTGGAAGTATTTACACTAGAATCGTTCTGAAACTGGATATTGCTGTAGAGGGAAGCATGTTAAAAGCTTTACATGAATTTTTATATTGGACAGTAACTGTGAACTATTAAGAATTCATTTCACCGTAACCGGAAAAAAAATTCTTGGTGACATGGCGGATACACTGACTAGTGCTGGTGAACATAGTGAAGATAGTGGCGATGATGATGATGACGAGGATGATAAATGGTGTCCCATCACAATTACTGCAACAGGTGGGTAAATAAAAAATAGATTTTCCATTCAAAAATGAATGCAAATTAAATTAAATATTTTAATTAGATTTTAAGTTACCAAAGGCTGCCAGCAATAGTGCACTTCACACAGACAGTATACCAGCAGAAGAATGTGATACTGCCTTCCTCTGAAAATCCTCCGGGAACTTGTGGCGAAAAAATAGCAAGGGAACTTGGAAGCTTTGCGTAGAGGTGGAAGTGGAGAAATTTGTTTATCATCGGACACCGTGCCCCATGGATCGGATATAAATAGGATGATTTATTTATTTATTATTAATTCGACAACAATACATATCTTAGGCAGTATCGTTACACGTTCAAGACACTGTAGATGATACAAAAATATAAAATGAAATAAAGAAACCAATTAGAGAAAGATAGAAATAATACGGAAAGAAGTCCAAGCTGCCTTGTTAGGTGCTGTGTTTATAAAAAGAAAAGGATGATGCTGGAACAGTTAGTGGAGATGGGGTGGAGATTCCTTGTCACAAATTGTTTTTGTGTAGTAAGTCAAACTATTATCAAATTTATAAGGGTCTCATAAAGAAAAATAATTAATTGTTGAATTTGTTGGTAATTTTTTTTGCAGTAAACTCTCCGGTATTTACAAGCATGTTGGAAGGACAGCGATTTAAGGAGGGGCGGGAAAATAAAATTTGTATTGAGGACATGTCGAATGAGGGCATAGATGCTTTATTGAAATATTTATATTGTGGGGATGTGAGAACTGCTTTGGTGAATTGTCATATAGCATTGGAACTATATCAGGCTGCGGATAAATATGATCTGAAGAAACTGTTAAATGTGATGAATTTGATTTTGACGGAGAAGCAAGTGGACTGGTATGATACTGAGATTGCACTGACATTGTTTCAAATAAGTGAGGAGAAGAATGTAAAGCTGAAGGAAAAGTGTATTGAAGTATTGGCAAGGTGAGTAATTATCAAATAATTATAGTTTGTTTTTTAATTTAAAAAATGAATGAATGGTTTAATTTTAAAGTTGTTTTCTTTTATAGCAAACACGATGAGCTGGAAGGAAGTTTAAGGTTTAAGGAAGTGTTCCAAACGAAAACAGCAAGGGAAATGATTTTAATGACTTTGAAGATGTATAAGGAGAAGGGTACTGAAGACAAAGAGTTTTCTTAAATGTACATCCAAATGTATTTTTGTATTTTTTTTATAAATCGCAATGTTTTTATTATGAGGTTCTATTTTGTAAATGTACAAGTACACTAATAATTAGATATATAAATTTTATTAACGAAGTTATTTTATTTTATGTTTATGATTATTGTGAATTGATTAGCTGTATAAAGTTATAAGTTACTAGTTGTCAGCATTACGATTCTACATATTTTAAACGTGAACTGGTGCTTTCTTTTGGCGAAATATTTTATATCTGTTTCATCTGTTAACAAAATTTATTTTTAATTGAAATTGTAAGCAGTCAATAATTTTTTTAACATATCATGTACGAACACTAACAAGGGAAAACAAAAAACGTCCATTTTTAATAGCTTCGAGAAAAGCATTTATGATAGTTTTATTGTTTATTGTGAAAATATCAAAATATCCTGTTGTAAATATTATATAGTACTTTATTTAACTAAATGGTTGATTGATTAAGTGTACAAAAAAACTAGAATAGTTATATATATTCGATATAAATCAATATTTATGAAAATAAGTTATCAGAAATATTTAACAAATTTTTTTAAATAGTTTTTAAATAATGTGTGTAGTATTTTTTTAATGAATTTATAATTAGTCAGCATTTTACAATTTTTATACAAATTACAATAAATATCTAGTATTGAAAACGTACAACATTTTTTATCTAACTCAGTTTTTAATATTACAAAATACACATGAGATATTTTACGAGGCTTTAT
>JAQFZG010005534.1:0-10220 GCA_034695465.1 Entomobrya nicoleti
CATATATATCAAATTGGGCAGAATTGCGTTTTTAACAATTTAAAGAGTGCTATGAAATTTATATCCAGCAAAGCAGTTTTGGATGTACATCATCATTGATCAAAGCCAGTAATCATAGGGAAATAATATTTTTGCGCTGTATATTGGAAGAATTCTGTTTAAGATTTTTAAAACTAATCATTTCATGTACCACGCGATTCCCTTTCAACAAAATCGATTACAAATAGCAACCGAATAACACATCAGTATTGATTATAGTTATGCACATTTAAAATAAATTGTTTAATGATCATACTGACTGAATATAAAATTCGAACATGAAAAAATAAAACCAGGGTTTAAAAATAAAATCTCTCATGCACATCAACCGTGGTGGTAATAGTGGTGATACCATCATGTACCCTTGTGCCAAAGAAAAACTGTTACAATTCATAGTCGATTTGAACAGATTACTGCAGACATATCTATCTTGACAATCAGCGAAAATTAAAATAAGATGCGGTACTTAGAATTAAAACCGTGTAAAAAGGCATCTGTATCTGTTTATAGTTTGAAGCTTGTGGTTATGCTTGTTTGATATTTTGTTGTTTTTATATGGGTGATTCACAATTTCACATCCCATTTTAAAACGTGAGATTAGAATGTTTGGAAGTGATGGGCAAAATTCCAATATCTTTCTGTTAGGAAAATTATTATTGGATGGAGGCGTATATACCAACAACAAGCCATCATCACAGCAAAAAATAGCAATAATCAAATGAAAGAGTACTTTGTTCGTTCACTAACCAAACGCGTTAAACAAAAAAAAGTAGCACTTTCTGCTCGGAGATGAGAGACAACTTTGACAGTTGAAGGAGAGAAATTGCATCACATATGAATGAGTTGACAATTTAGTTGTTCATATATGATTTCTTCCATTTTGATTAAAATTGCTCTCTTAGGGCCACCCACATTTATCTATTTTTCCATGTCTTCTTTTCGACCAGTTTAATCGACTGTCGACATCCCTACAGCATTTCAGCTTAAATTAAATTTACCTTTTACGATACTCTAATAATATTTAACATTTAGAAATCATAAATGAAAGGATGATGGTATCTGATGAAAAATGTTCTGACGATGTCAGTGTGTTGATACCGTGAAATTTCACTTGCGTCATGTTTGTCCACAAACTTGCCAGATCAATTTCTCTCACCGTGAACGCGTAAAACTTTCTCTCTTAAACTATGTCGAATGAATGCAATACACAATACAGGAAAAAAGTTGAAAATGGGTTGAAGAAAAGTGTGCAGCTGTTGCTGTTGTGTCAACTAAATTTACCGTTCAGATAATTTCTAATCTGATACGGGCATGTCACGCGTTTTAAAATAAAAGAGAATACTGCTTTACCATATGCCATGCCAAAAAATGCCAATTTAGTAAGTAAAAAGTAAAAGGAGTACGTGCTGCTACTGCTGTCTACAATTTACAATTTAAAAATAAAACATTACACTAAACTATAATTTGGTTAAAATTTTATTTGTTGTAAATACTGCGTTACGTTATTACTACAGTAAATAATACATTTTTCTTTAAAAAAAACACAAAATAAAAAATGATTCGTTTACAGAATAGCATACTAAATCACTTTTTTCTTTACTGTCATACCCTTCGGCTATATAATTTTGTTTTAGATTATTTTAAATAATGTGGTACAGTCCTCGTAAATTTTTTAAATAGTATTGACTCTTAAAGAATTCCTTGTTTGACCCAAAAAACGAGTGAAACACCATGCATTCATATTGCTTGTCTTATTTCTTTATTTTTATTAAGAGCAGGTAAAACAACAAAGAAGATTTGGAAGTTGAGATGAGAAGAATTGATTTTTTTTCGTATGTACAAGAATAACAATAGGTATTTTAAAGTATAATGTCACTGTTTAATTAAATAATGTAATACAAAAAATAAGTAACGTATTTCGTTATCACTATTTTTAAGCAAAGCCACATCATCAAAATATGTATATTATGTTGAATAAAATAAAATTTTACAATGCGACACATTTTCGACAATTTGCTGACTTTTTTCGTGCGCTTATTAATTTAGTAATGCAGTACAACAAACATCTTTTTTTACTACTCTACAATCACTACACAATGACTTCAGTACAGATACTTAAATGTTTGACTCATATCAAAGTCCAATATGTGGTAGAGAATATAATATTTAATATTATTAGGATACAACAGGAATAACTATTTCAAAAGGACTACTACACAGGTAAGTGCTTCTTACTCCAGCAAGTCAATCAACATTTCCAACACTGCTTTGGCACTATTTTCAGGTGTAAGTAAAAATTCTAGATATGATCGTTTGTATGGAGAAATGGATGCCTCTACGTTACGTTGTAGTGTTTGTTCAATAGCTTCCTTCATACACATCGCCCTTTCTCTGTCCAACCATTGTTGAATTGCTCTTTCTGATCTAAGCTTTTTAAAGCGTTCCATTTCATCCGAGTCACGTTTTGGTGCAAACAGTTTTACTTGCAGGAAGAGTCTAAACTGATCTTGTACAGTTTTCGTTTTGTTCTCGTACAACCGTTTTTGAAGTACTTGACGATCGTTGTCTCCCAACAAGGGGGAAGTGCCATCCATCGAGCCACCGTTCAATAGCAGTTGTTTCATTGCATTTTCGAAATCCACACACAACTGAGCTTTTGATGAGGAGTTCCTATATCCCGTTTGCATTTGTCCAGATGCGTTGGATAAATGGGGAATAGGTTGGACGTAGACCAATACTGAAGAAGGTGATGAAGGCTGGTGATTCATTTCAGAAGTTCCACGTGCTGCAGAGGTGAACGTAAAATGACCGTCACGCTCATCCATGTTCTGAACTAACACAAGCAAATCGGACATTTTCTCTTTATCGCAATATGTCATGGCCTGTAGCAGAGCAAAATACTTGTGCAGCAGAGGAACTTGGCTGTTCCGCATGTAGTTCTCCATTGTGTACATGTTGAATTTGGGCATGACGGAAACGAATGCTGAAACAAAAAAACAAACTTTTATGGCTACCTCAAATTGACAATAAATCAATTAATTGCAGAGTCATTTATATTTTCTCCTATTCGTACAACCGTGCATTCAGAATCGTGTTGGTACACGAGACTCTTGTTAATAGGATCAAGATCAATGTCAAAGGTTTTACTACAGAAAAAACGAAAGCTAAAACTCAGCTACTAGCTACTGCGTCAAACAGAAATGGATTTACAACCTTTCACAGTACTCCCATTGGTGACATACTCCGAAGCCTTCCAAGTGACGTATGAATCCGGAATGTAATCCTCAAAAGTGGCTGATGTCTCAACGCATGGAAATTCAAACGGAGCTGAAAAGTTGGGTGCAGTTGCACTTTCTTGAATGAGAAGCAAGCATGACTCGTCGCCTAAAGTTGCAGTGTAGAATGCACATCCATGTCCAAACGGCTTACAGGGTTGTATCATCTGAAAATTAGTCCACTTAAGCTGGCCATTGTTACGCTTACTCAGACTGGCGGATGTTATTTTCATCTAAAAATAAGGTAGATAAATTTTTTATTCATGGCGCGCTTTAAAATATGCATAATTTGGTCATAAGTTTGAATGAACTTAATTACAGGAGTTTGGCTAGCGATCAGCTTCAAGGTTTCCAGATTCAGCGTTGTAATATGGTTGTATGTACTTTCCAAATCTCGACTTATCCCACTGGTGACACAGTCTAGATTTATACTAGCCTTCCGTCTAGGTTTACTGGGTGGATTTCCAGGGTCTGGATTGTCGGAATGGTGCTGAGGGCTGGAGGTAGACTCATTTGGCTTATTATCCGCCCCCGCATTTGGATTATTAAAAACTGCTGTAAAACTTGGAGCAACTCTGTTGTGTCTGGCGGGTGGAGGTGGTCTTGCAGGCCTCACAGTACCACCATGTGGGGTAGCAACGCCCACCCGAGTTAGTAAATCCAATGAATGGACCCTAGGAGGAGGTGGTGGGGGCGGACGTCCAGCTATAGTTCCATACGGTTTTCTATCTAGTGCTTTCACCTGTGCACTAGACACAACGGGAGCAATATTGGTCGGTGTAGGTGTTCTACTGGAAGGCTGGTCAGGAGCCATTCCCTGTTCTGAAATTGTTATCATTTGGCTCGATCCATTTATTTCAGTCTTCGTTTGACAGTTTCCAAAGTCATATTTGTTTCCACTAGACTCCCCCTCTTTGGAGCCAAATCTTAAAAACTTTTTGATCGAGTTGGAGATTTTGTGTTTTTTGTATCCCTTTTCCTTTCCGTCCAATCTGTCATCATCGTCTCCCATGCCTTTATCCTTATCCCCCAAATTAAGGTCAATTTTGGATAGTTTGTGCATCATGGGCCCGAGCCCTTTGAATTTCAATGATGTTGGCGTCAACGTCGCATAAATCTCTTGAGTTCTTGTGATACTCACTTCATCCGTAGACATTGATCGTTTGTAGGCGGAGCTACTACCTGCTGGAGATTTTTCAACTCCAGAGTCTTCAATTACAGGATTGCTCTTGTTTTTGTATGCATGAACATGTTGGCTAAATGCTGCACCAGCTCTCTTTCCAATTGTACTGAAAAACTGATTAACTTTTCTTCTGGTTTTCGGACTGGCGGATGATGATCGCTCACGTTTTCCATCAGGGCCTCTATCCGGCGTGGGAGATCTTTCCCGAAGAAATGATTCAGAATCAATTTTTCTGATTCCAATAAACTCAATTCCATCACTTCGTCGCTGAACAACTTTCTCTGTTTCTTCATCACAGTCAGAGTCCAATATGTGTGAACTATTTTGCAAGTTGTAACTTCCAATGACAGATTTGCCTCCTTTGTTTAGTGTCACAGTTGCGGTGCAGTCATCATAAATATTTTCCTCATCTTCGTCCTCTGTGAAATTTGTTTTGTTGTCCACGTTGGTAGATGGAAAATGCATGGGATTCTTGTAGAAGCTTACGTCATCATAAATTTCCTCCGTAGGAGACGCTTGGCTATTTGCATAAATGCCATTGTTAACAGCGTTCTTGGAGATGGAGGTTGCGGAAGAGTCAGACAATGAGGCGGTGGGGGGTCTTGGCGCGGCTCTTTTGACATTATTCACCGTATTTCCTCCTGCGTTTCCACTGCTACTGTTATGACTGTCGGGTTCAGACGATGTTGACGATGATGATGAAGCAGAATCTTTCTGGGAACTGCGATCGCTGACGGTATTCAGCGCTTCCGGAATTGATTCAGATGACCCCGAGGCAGACATTTCACTAGCGGACGAAAATAACACAGAGTCGGGGCTCAATTTTTCTGGTTTTTTAGTGGATCCATCAACTTCGTCCACTGATATGAACAAACCACTTTTTGGACCAGTAGTAGAAATTATCTTTACGCGATCTCTGTCATAGTCATTTTCATTGCCAGAATCAGAGCCTGACCCCGATTTTTCATCAGACTCTGAATTTTCAGAGCACTTTTTAATATCAAGACCAGAGTCCTCTAAACTGTCATCAAATTCAGAAGAGTCGTCTGTTCCGTTACTCCGATTACTAAGGCACTCCCCAAATGGGGGATGACTAAGTTTCCCATTGTTCACAGATGGCTTTAAATCAACTTTCAATTCGGATTTCTTCAATGAATCCGGCTCATTGTTTTTGCATATAACTTGCACAGTTTCAGTAGTGCGGTTTGGCTGCGTCCCTTCTGTTGTTATTACTGTTGTTGTTGTAGATGGGGATGATGATGATGTTGAAGAAGAGTCAACAATGATGTCTCGGAGGAATGAAGATCGTTTACTGGCAATGCTATTATTGCTTACTGAAGCCTGACTTTTATTGTCTTCGTTTGTCTGCTGAATAATTAAATTGCTACGACCATTTAAAGTAGTTCGGTTGCTAATGTTGTTCTCTGTAATACTTGAGGAAGCAACAAGTACTGTTGTCGATGATGAACCTTTGTTTGTCTCATCATTCACTGAACAGCTTACTGATGAGTCAGAAGGGTTCTTTTGTATTCTTTTAAGGACAGGTTTGGGTCTCAAAGAGGTCCCCTCATTATTGTTACAAGAAGTCAAGGTATTGTTGCTCCATTTGCTTCTTGAGATAGTTGTAACAGGGCTTGTTGAATTGCCACTGGATGAAGTAATGCGATTAGCAGCGGTACAGCTTCTTGGTATACTGCTGCTTTTACTTCGTGCTGAGTTTGCCTCGGAAGATGATGATGATGCTGACGATGTTGCAATGGATTCTTTTGAGCTTCGAATGGTGTTTGTTGTTGTGATTGTACAGGACGAAGATGTTTGTTCCGGTTTAACCTCGATTGTTGTCGATGACCCATTTCCTTTATTTTCTGAAGTCAGTGTAGCAATTACTGCATTTTTCGTGGAAATAGAGCTTGACGACTTGCTACTTGAAACAGTCCTTTCGTTGTTTGTATTATTATGATTGATAATTGAATTGATTGCGGTTGTTGATGATGACGATGATGATGTGGTCGTTTTGCTGTTATTGCTTATTATGCTTTTTGCTGTTGATACCGTTGCTCGTTGTTTGGTGATTTCTGACTCTTTAGGGGAATTAAACTGTTCAGAAATGGAAACGCTTGTGGTTCTGCTGGGTGCTTGGGTGGTGGGTAAAGGAGGTTTTGCACCACTGCTCATATTCGGAATACTGCTTCTGGGGGTGAATCTTCTATGTTTTTCAACAGTCTTTTCATTAAGTTCATCGTCAGCAGAGTCCTCACTGATTTTCTTGTGAATTTTAAGGGGCTCTTTTCTCGTTTCAAAAGTACCGATAGACACCAATGGCTTTGAGGATCCTTCCATGGATTTGCCCCCAGTGCAACCGACAATCGGTCCTATCTCAATGCATGTTGTTCCCAGTAAATTGGTCTTTATGGAGTTAAAATTTGTATTTTTCTGTGTAAGTCGGTGAAGTTCCTTTTCTTCCGGGGTTTTTGAGTTTTTCTCCATGACCTCGTTTACGGAGGCATTGTCCAAGGGGTCATTTGGAGAATCATCTTCATCATCCGAAATACCTGATGGGCCACCTCCATAACCAATCACACGGACCACCTGAAATTCATCAACCATGTTTTTTTATTAATTTGAAAATAACAGTAATGACAGCTTAAACTGATTCATTTAAATACATTCCTCCAATCCAATTCGTGACATTTTAGCCATTTTATACGGAATGCAACAAAATGCAAATTAAAATTAGCACACCATTGCGATGCGATTAGCTTTTAAAATATTCCATGCATAAACTCATAAAGGTTTCAGCAAACCACACAAAATTGCCTTTTAATATTAATATTTATGTTTATCGAATTATAGCATATGAAATTCAGAAATGCGAGCGCAAATATTGTCGGCAACTCTTTTCAAAATAAATCAAATGTTTCACCCAGTCTCTATTTCAATCTAGCAAGGTTGACGGAAGATATGATTTCTTGTGGATAAATATATTAATATATTATACAGGAACATGTAATAGAGTATTATTATGTAGAAAATAAAACAGCATCCATATGCGCTCCCATGGCCCATGACATGAGCCTCTGCGTTCATCAGTTACATCAGTGTGCAAAGGTGTTAAAAAGAATGCCTTGCAACATCTACGCCTTTGCTAACGTGCTAACTTCTTTAAACCCAGAGAACAAAGGCGTCGGCTGCATGTCTGGAATACATTAAGCTCTCACTAGCTAGTCACAAAATGTAATCAGTAATAGAGACGTGACAAAAGCTTTGGAATGTAACAAAAAAATATTAAAAACTTCTTGTGAACTCATCAAGTACGTGTTATGTTGAATGCGAACCGCATAACATCGAAATAGTCATATTATACGCCATACCATACACACCAACACCAGTAAGTACATTAGAAACTAGTAAAATCTTCTATGATAAACTTCGTTGAATGGAATGTGGCGGTTCCAGTGATTTGTAAGCTGTGAAACGCATGTCAAATGGTGAATGGTTTGTTCATTTTTCGTAATGGTAATGCCTTTTTTGAAAATGCAATGGAAATTCCTGTGAAGCATTGACATTTTCTTATTCTAACCCGATCCAGTAAACTTTCAATTTGCACTACTGCTGGTTATTTTAGACGTGCGAACATTTTTCACATTTTTAACCAGAATGGGGCGGTGCTTAAATTTATGCTAACATACACTTACGTTATTCTGTTTTTTATGGACAAACATTTGAATTTGTGAAAAAATATATAATACCTGGGGTTTTAAAAATTAAATATTAGATTTCTCTGAATTACTGTTTATCGATGTCGCCATGCTTTGTTTAATCGATATGATCTTTTATGTTATTTTAACGATTTAACTGCACTGATCGCTACTTGCTCGTGTAATTGGGAAATAATTGAAGGCTGTGGAAAATTAAGATTTTCAGCTTTAACTAAACACATCTTTGTGTTTGTCGTGTTTTTTATTTGACATAACACTAACCCAGCCCCTGCCTTCAGGCTTTTCATTTCATTAATTTGTGAAAGCTTTGCTACGTTATAACACGGTCATGCCTGCTTGTCTGTCAATTTGCACGAAAAATCTTATTAGTTTTTGTGAACCTTTGCAGCGTCAAACTAGCTTTGTTGGGTCGATGCAGAAGCAACATGTTAACATCCATTTATAAAATGCATCCAACAATCGAAAACCATAGTTAACCAAACAATCATTGCCAATGCCAAATCGCCACATTTCTAAAAAAATATACGACAAAACCAATGATACAATCCTAAAGTTCCTTTCACCTCTATAGATTGATGTTTAGCTGTTTAAGTAGCACCTGCCAAGGTTAAAATTTTAAAGCTATAACTGTTTAATAATTGGAAAAACTCATTCGTTAGCTTTAAAAAAATGATGCCAACTTGATTTAAAAATTTCCGACTTTCGATGTTCATTTTTTATATACCTACCATTTGAAACGGTACTTTAGCTTGATATGCTTGTAAATTGACATAAAAGGAATAGCATTCTTGGTTTGGGCAAGCAAGCACACCCAAATCATGGAAAGCATTTTTTTCTGCTTCTCATTGGGAAAAAATGCATTTCGTTAAAAAAAATGTTAAAGTATCTCGTAGTAAAGTTGTACAGGCACCCATTACATATGCAGTTATATTGTTTTGTTCTTTTTTACATGCCAGAAACCTTGCATTTTAACATATTTATGTTCTTTGTTATGAGCTCTACAACCACAGAAAACTATGTACACGTACATTGTTTCAGTTTCCATTCAAACAAAATTGGTAGTGCTCAAAGATATCATTTCTTCAAGAAGAAAAAAACCAAAAAGGCTATTACGACTGTTTTTTATTTTGTCTCTTAACCACACTTTAATGGCATCAAGAACTGCGTAAATGTCTTCCTGTTTTTCCTTAAAAAATATTTAATATATATACTTATTCCTGTACCATGAATTAACAGCAACTGTTTTGTCATCTCTTATCAATTTCGTTGGAAATTTTTGTCCCATGTGTCCTCTAGCAGTTTATGTGGTCATTTCTTTTAAACTTCATACAAACAACCCATCATTGAAAAATTATGGAGACATAAGTTGGCTGTACAAGGTTATAAAACACGTCTTAAGAGTTTTATGATCGACAGCAGAGGAGCAAAGAGAATTTCATTCTCTTTTTAAGATAAAGACACGCATGTATGCAAAAGGAAGATAATAATTTACTTTGAAACAAGCACATTTTTGTTCTTATTTACACATCCACTCGACATTGGATGTTGGATTATTGGATTTTCGATCAATGTTCATTTTTCCTTCTAAATAGAATTTAGACATTGCTATGTAATATGCATTCCTATTCCTCTTGCTTACAGTATTAAACTTTGTATGTAGACTAAAGTCAAAGTTTTTTGAAGGCATACATATTATTATAAAAAGTAGGCGTCACTCGCACTGCACGTCTGCCCTACTACATTTCGTGCTTCGTTACTGGTTTCGTTATTAGGATTCCTGATTCCTATATCTAATCTAAAATTCAGTTTATATTCTTTCGCATTCGCATCATTTGTCATCGGACAAATATTCAATATCACTGCATACTATGATGCCAGTCAAAAGCCAGGCCATTATAATGAATGAACTATTTTTTTGAAATTCATTTGTGTATTTGCAGTAAATAATACTGGTGAAGCTTCGTCTGTAAAAATTGTTTATGAAACATGAAATGTCAATACGCA
>JAQFZG010005535.1:0-10220 GCA_034695465.1 Entomobrya nicoleti
TTGTT
Organism: Entomobrya nicoleti; assembly: GCA_034695465.1. Lineage (NCBI taxonomy): Eukaryota > Metazoa > Arthropoda > Collembola > Entomobryomorpha > Entomobryidae > Entomobrya > Entomobrya nicoleti. Next base: position 6 of record JAQFZG010005535.1, read on the forward strand.
AAGTTTAAATATATATTAATAGTATGTAACGGGATTATAAAGGGAAAGGGATGCAAGTAATATGTTCATCAAAAAAGGGAAAGGGTATAACGGGGTCTGTAGGTGTATATAAAAAGGGGTTGAAGAAGTCGAGAGGGCATCACTTGCCGTGATCAACTCCGCGAGCAAACATCAGTTGGGATTGGATCGAATGAGGATCTCCGAGAGGGATAAGTACACACAGACGAAGATCGAGAAGACTCTGAGGACCCAAGTTGTTAGGAACCAGCTAAGAAGGGAACATCGCCGAAAGGGTTTACGCGTGGAATCAAGAATGATTTAGTCCCAAAAGGATTAGTAGTATAAGCAATATATGTTTACCCTGACCAAAGGGACTTTTATGATTCGAAAAATAAAAGGGTTTCAACCCATCCTCTAAAACTAAACACATCACACTGAACATACGTTTTATATAAGCATACCTAAATTAAAGGAACACAACAAATGGTGGAGATGCGGGGTATGTAAAAGGATTAACGAGAAAAAGGGAAAAAAGAAGAAACTAAACAATGGACCAACCCATGTTCATTACTATTGTAATATTTGCAATGATCACTGGTTATACTTATATTATCTATTGGACAAGTAAAAATGGTCAAATACCTTTCTACCCTGTGGATGCTTAACTAAAACAAAAACCACTGAAGAGATCCCAATCCTCGCAGCCATCAGTCAGTAGCTATACCAAGAGCTCACATCACCCCAGTCGCCTAAAACTACTTTTGACATGGCAGCAGCACCACCACCACCTCCGCCCCCAGGAGGAATCCCCATTAAATTGGCAATCCAACCCCGTCGTTTCAGCGGGGAAGCTCACGAATGTAGCAAAGAATTCTTGGACTTATTTGAGGAAGCTGCTATATGTAATCGATGGGGTAATAATATTACCTCATTACAATTCCCAAATTACCTCGCCGCAACAGCAGCGAAATGGTGGCGTACTTACAAGAACGGGAGAATACGTGCTGCCGCTGTTGCTGGCATTCCAGTTATTCCCCCGACATGGCAAGAGATCAAAGACGCGTTTCAAGCAGCATTTGCTTCAGTCGGTGACCTGGTTAATGCAGAGTTAAAATTAGACTCACGCAAACAACGGTTAGACGAAACCCCGGAACAATACGTCTTTGATGTGTTATCATTATGCGATCGTGTCGACCCCAACATGAGTGAGCAGCGAAGGGTACGGTTTATCTTAAGAAATCTACGTGAGTTTTTCTTAACTAAAATAATGCCCATGAACCCGTCAACAGTAGAGGACGTATTATTACACATGAGGAGGATCAGTGAAATGAAACGAATGACGGAGCGCTCCCAAGAGCGAGAACTTCCTGTCTTTCCTGTAATGCAAGACTCCCCTGAACGTATTGAAATGCGTGAAATGGTCCAATTAACTCAGAAATTGGTCGAAGAGATCCGTGAACAGCGGCGCTTAGAAAAAATAGAAAAAGAAGCTGAACACCAACGCCGACTCCAACAAAAAGTGACTGAATCACGGTGCTTTACTTGTAACCGAACAGGGCACTATGCTCGTGATTGCAGAGATCCACGGGGAGAAAGAAACAGATCTTCTAGCCCTCGCTCATTCGGTCAACAAGAGCGAAGAGTGCATTTTTCAAATAATAATGATGATGCCCCCTGGTCACGAAACCGAAATGCATCCCCTCATCAGGACGGGAACTGGGGAAGAGGAATGAACACTAGCGGCCGCCAGTCAAATGGAGCGGAAAACTCCAACGTCGTGGGTATGGGCCAACCTACGACAGTCCGTCGGCCCAACTAAAAATAGCAAATATTGGAGGAAAGGATGTGCTGAGTAAAACGATCACCATCAATGGTAAATTAGCTCAGGCTCTTTTTGACTCAGGAGCTAGCGTTAACATAATTGCCAAGCACTTTATTCCTTCAAATAATATTATCCCGTTGGAAAATGGAACGAAACTAACGGGATTTGCATGCCGAGGCGTTAAGCCTCTCGGCACATGTGAAATAAAACTACAAATTAATGAAAAGACGTACCCTCAGATACGAGCATATGTTATTGACAATAGCATTTTTGATTTGATTATTTGTCACAACACGATGAAACAATGGGGAATGTGCATTGACTACCTTCATGATTCAATCCATATCAATCAGACAGAGATAAAAAAGACAGACATCCTTCACGCAGTAATTTGTGCATTTCAAAAGGAGAGCACTGAACCTATAGACAAGCTGAAGCACATGGTCAGCAAGGAACTTCAACAAGAAGAGCAAGAACAACTACTTACCTTGCTACGCAAACACCAAGATGCCTTTTCATTTGACGGATCGTTAGGGCGAGTGGAGTCCGAACATTGCAAGGTTAATATTCGTCCTGATGCTAAACCTTTTAAATCCGTACCCTACCGAGTGAGCATACAGGAACGCGCTATCATAAAAGCACAAATAGAGGAGCTTTTGGAAAAGGGTTTAATCGAACGATGTATTAGTGAATACACAAGCCCAGTACTGCTTGTCTCTAAAGGTCACAAAGATGCTGAAGGGGAGAAGACTGTAAGCCGGTTTTGTACCGACTTAAGGAAAATCAACGCTATGGTGCATCAAGACCATTATCCTCTACCAAACCTTCACGAAACACTGGATACGCTAGCGGGGAAGAGATATTTTTTTTCATGTGATTTAAAGAAGGGTTATTGGCAGCTTGTATTGCATCCTGACAGCCGGAAGTACTTGGCGTTCGTTACTATTTTCGGAAGTTTTGCTTGGCGTGTCCTCCCATTCGGATTCATTAATGCATCTGCAATATACCAGCGTGAAATGGAGGCATTGTTTCAAGAAGAACTCTTTACAAATATCTTAATATTTATCGACGACCTATTAGGCTTTGCTGAAACGTTCGAAGACTTCCTGAAAGCCGTAGAGACCATGTTAATCAAGTGTAAAACTAAGGGTTTCAAACTGGCGCCCGAGAAATGCCGATTCGGAGATTCGGAGATTCGCTGTCTTGGGCACATTGTAGGAAAAAAAGGTTTACGTCCCGACGATAAAAAATTGGAAGCCATTTACAGCATGCCACAACCACGAAATGTGAAGGACGTACGGAGTTTTCTGGGTCTGGCTTCCTTTTATCGAAAATATTGTGAAAAATTTGCTCAGATATGCAAACCATTGCTACTACTGTTAAAAAAGGACGCCCCGTTTGTGTGGGGTACCGCTCAAGACAAAGCGTTTAAAAAAATCAAAGTAAAACTCTGCACAGCCCCAATTCTGCGAGCATTTGACCCCAAGCTTCCTATAATTTTGCATATTGATGCCTGTTCGGAGGGTTTAGGAGTAATTATCCTCCAATTAGAAAATGGAGAGTTACGTGTCGTATCCTTTGGATCACGAACGCTGTCTCAAACGGAACAGAATTACACTACAACTGAGTGGGAATTTCTGGCATTTATTTTTGCTTTGAAACTCTTTCGCCATTTTCTTCACGGGGCCAAGTTTACTGTTTATACTGATCATCAGAATCTACTTAAAATGAATTTTGCAAAGAACATTCATGCAGGTAGGCTTTTACGCTGGAGTTTACTGGTACAGGAGTTTGACTTTAAACTCATATACAGACCTGGTCGGGTTCATAATGATGCGGATGGCATGTCACGTTTAGCTATCACACCAGATAATCTACCTGAGGAAGACAGCGCATTGGAATGTCCTCTCTACGTTATAACAGAAGAAGACCACCAACTTCTTCAAGACGAAGATACATACTGTCAGAATGTTCTTAAATTGTGGAACAAAGGTGATAAAAGGACACTCAAAAGGTTTGAAGTTGATAACGGACGCGTATACAATATTGAAGCTAACCAGCGGAGATATGTGGTACCCCGTGCTATGGTACACCGAGTCTTGGAAAAGATACATGGAGGAGAGACTCACGCCCATCTAGGCTTCGCTAGAGTTTATGCATTAGCAAGATCACGATTCTATTGGAATAAGATGAAACGAGATATATTGAAATATATTACACGGTGTGAGATATGTATCACTAATAAGCATACAACTCAAAAACCTTTCGGCAAACTAGAGCATCTGCCTGTAAACGAGAATCCTTTCTCATTTATGTGTATGGACTTTTGCGGTCCACTGGTCCGGACAGAAATGGGAAATTTGCATCTTCTTGTCTGCGTAGATTCCCTTACTAAATTCACAATTGCTCGTGCCTTCCCGAATGCCAATGCTGATGCAGTTGTGGGATTCATTCGAGAAAATTTGATCAGTCAAGGAATTGTACCTGAGGCTATTCACACCGATCGTGCTCAGGTATTCTTCAGTCAGCAAGTGAGAAATATTTGTACGCAATGGGGCATCAGACAAAGTTACACGAGTGGGTATCACTCGAGGGGAAACGGTATGGCTGAAAGAAGTATACAAACTATTATGAGCCTTATACGATGCCAGCTTACCGACATGCACGAGAATTGGGATACCAAAATCGCAGAGGTATTGTATGCCATCAATACAACACCCAGCACAACGACTGGGATAGATCCATATACCTTGTTGTATGGATACAAAGCTAGAATCCCCAGTGTCGAGGATGTAATCCCTCCGTCCTTAACCTCACAAAACCCACATGGAAGTGAAGAGCTCAAAGGATTACGAAGGAATGTAATCTCTAGAATTGAAAAACACCGCAAAGCATATGCAAGCCGCTTTAATGAAAAACGTAAATCATCCCCGTTCTTAGAGAACGACTTGGTTTATGTCAAACGGATGTTTATTGGAGTCGACGAAAATAAAAAACTATCAACCAAATATGATGGTCCCTTTCGCGTTATCAGAGTAATGGGGGAAAACTTAGTAAAATTAAATATAACCGGGGCCAGAAGCAATCCGATTGTTCATGTCGAGAGGTTACGCAAAGCATTTAATACGGAAGAAAGTCCATCTGGATCTGAACACGAGTCTTTCAGTGAGGCAGCCTGGAAGAATACTGAAAACTATGAACATGATGGCGACGTAGGTGGCATTTCAGCTCCTCCCTCATCAACGAGTTCTTCAAATGATGATAATACTGCACAAATTCCCCCACCCCGCCGCAGTGGACGCGTTCGATTTAAACCTAAATGGCACCAGGAGTATTATTCAGGGTCTGATCTTTCAGACTTGGACTCAGAATAAAAGAAAACTAGTACGTGTAAATATTGTACATAACAAGGTTGTAAAATAAAATTTATTACGTCCATAGCTGTAAAAGAGAAAGGGACATAAGTACCTCTATCCTGTAAATATCTACGTTGTTTGACTAGTTACAACAGTACAACATGCTCAGATGTAACTACGCAAATATGGCCAGCCCAAAAACACAACGTCGTAGGTTGAACTGTGTTTGAAACAGTTGGCTTGTAAAAACGAGGACCTATCTACATACCGATTGAAAATGGAACGGTACTATATTTTATGTGTAGGTACTTTGCTACTTATCTTATGTTCTGGACAAAATAAGCCAGAGCGAACTAAACAAAGGAAGTTGTTGATATTATTACATAACAGCACATGAAGCTCCCAATCTGGTTTATTACGTAAAAGTAGTATAAATAACAGTTGAACATTAGTATAAGATATCAGTCGTCTCCCAACCTACTACGAAGAAAGATTCTCCAGCCGTAAGGAACAATTACTCAAGCCGGAACCCTTCCCTGAAGTGAAGCAGTCTACAGATTCATATGCAGTAGAGGAATGATGCTGTTTAAATTACTCATTCTGGGGTGTCTTGCACACTTTGCTTGGACATCACCAGACTTGGATATCCACGTGACCTCAGGAATCGAGATCAAGCCAATAAGAGGAGCAATTTTATATTCCTCCACGATACCTTTGATATATCGGGTACCGATTATTGATACAGCTGCTAAGGCCCCACTTAATGTTGAAAGGATTTGCAATTGGGATTTTGAGAAGCATGAATTAAAACCTCACCTTGACGAAGAGGGACACGAAATTCATACAAGTCAGACAGGTTGTGCCCTTGTCTATGACCTGTTCGAAATGCTACAGACAAATCGCGGACTCTTGGAAGAATTAGAAAAACAAGATATGGGTGGTGCTCCGCCAGATAGATTCCCGCGTAGCGTAGAAGACGGCATCAACCGGACCAAACGTGTGGCGCTCATTGAACCACTCGGGAATTTATTGGAAATTCTTAGTGGAGTACCGTCAGCCTCAACTTTTAGAACAATAACAGCACATGTGAGTTATATCGATCAGTTTGTAAAACGACTACAAACAATTATTTCGAAAAAGGAAGGCTCATTTATTAAATTAGGACGGGCGGTCAGCCAAGTCACCCGACAGACCAAGGAGGGTTTCCTATTACTCCAGAAAGAAATGAGAAATATATCTGTGGCATACGATCACTTACAGAAGAAGTATGACGACACGGACTTGGCATTGCTCAGCACTAATATGGCTATTGCTGATTCTATGCAATTACAACATGGAGTACTTTCATATCTTTGGTTAGAACGGGCCAGAGATACCTGCCTCGAAAAAAAGATCCCCGCTCTGCTGCTAAGCCCATCGGATTTAGCACGCGACCTGCGCGTATTGCGAAAAGAACTAGATGGTAAGCGTTTCAAGATGAGCATAGCCGATTATGAGCTGGACTTGTACTACAAGACGGAGGTGGCTGACTGTGTGTGGGAGCGGCGCGATGGTCTCTTAAGGGTCCAAGTACCCATTGTATCCGCCTCTAGCGATTGGCAATTATTCAGCGTGCAATCCATTCCATACGCATATATGAATAGGACGTGCTATATAAATACTCCGACCACCTACGTAGCCATCAATAACCAGGAAATACTACCGTATGAAGCTCATGATTCCAGAACATGCATGAATGGTGAAACATTCCTGTGCCAATTACCAAGATACGGCAACAAGAATTCAAAATGGAACATGTGCATCAAGCAACTGATTAAAGGTGCGACTATTGAAAGCATTCAAAAATTATGTCCCATTGAATGTCATCCGGAAACGGAACCAGAGGTACAATTACAAAGTCCTCGCCAGTACATACTTACACATGCCGGTACAAACAGATGTGTAGTACAATGCCCTGACCGAGTTATTCCATTAAACGGGCCGTCTATTGGAGCATTAAGTCTGCACCTGCCTTGTGACTGTACTCTTCTTGTAGATTCAGAACGCAGGGACTTTGATTCCTTTCCATGTATCCTTCCTGGACTTAAGCAAGCTGTCATTAACCATACGCTGCCTGCAATTTTTGCAACAAAGTATAGCCAAGTGAAGATTTCAGCAATGAAACCTATCCCGCTGCCTATTGAATCTAATTTGTCCAGTATCCTAGACCCTGAAATAGATCTCTATAACGCGGAGGAGCTGATCAAAGAGGTGGAGGCAGAACAGGACCAAATACAAGAACCACTTCCTATCTGGATAAATAATTCCTTTGATGCATCACATATTGTGATCTATGCATGGCTTATTGTAACTTCTTTGCTGATTTGTTACATATTCGTATTCTACCGGCCTCTGCAAGTTCCCGCAGCTGCTATCACGCTTGGTGCACTAATCCCGTCTGCTCACGGGAAAAGGACGTACGAATATCGGACTCCTGAATGCAAAATTCCGGATCACATGTCCATACTTTTATGGCTGTACCTCGCGTGGATAGTGCTCTTCACCTTTCCTCACACTATTGCGTTTATCAAAAGACAATGGGACAAATATACCCTACGACGGGCTCTAAGCAAGCGTATGAAGGAAGCAGACAACAATTCTTTCCAACGTGGGATATTGACAAACACAAATAGACGAATGGAAGATATCGAGGTCGGATTATGTGTGCAGGAATCACGGAAAAATGCTCGACAGGAATTAGACGATAGTATGGCTGCCGCCGCAGCTAAAAATACAAAGCCGTCAACATCACAAAAGTTTTCCCCTGGTGAATACTTAAATTCACAACACCTGCCAGCATTTTAAAAGTTAAATACTTTTATTACTGCCACTAAACATTTTTCGTTGCCGTCCGTAAACAATAGCCACATAAAGCTGACACACAGACATACAAAACTGCAAATCAAAAGAAAAAAAAAAGATTACTGAAAAAAGGAAGGTTACTAAAAATGTACAAGGAATCCACCCTAAACATTTTGAGTACCCTCTTATTAACGTGAATTTAATAAACAATGAAAATTATTCAACTTAAAACAAGGAAATATAAAGGGTTGTTCTAAATATAAATATATATAAAGACAGTCGTCTTTATGTTTGTACATACAAACCCTTTTACCAATTTACCAGTTTATTGTTCTACTAAAGAAAGTTAGTGTTAGAGAAAAATAGTTTCTTCAATAAGTTTAATAGTATATAAGGTACCTCGGCTCAGTATAAGATTCATCCTCAGAGCATCAACTTCTCGCTCCACAACCAAACCTTTTCTTTGAAATGAGTGGCTCACGGAATAGTTATAGTATGGGGAGAGGGGGCTACAAAACTTCAGAGAGGCCATCAGTTAACGATACTGCTTCCAACAGGGTTGTTAGTCGACCTCGGGATCACCATCATCCTGACGTCAACCATTCCAATCCTACCTCGAGTGCGCTATATCATGCACAACAAGCAGCTAATTTGTACGAGAACAGTATAAACAACGAAAGAAAGAGAGCTGACAAGATGGAGGGCCGTCTAAAAATTATTGAGACATCTTTGGGGGGCAGCGAATCTGGGTCACTAAACGAACGACTCCAGAAAATAGAAGGTGACCCCGCCGTTAAAAATCTCGCAGTGTTATTAAAAAGCGTTGAGACCAGACTACTCCTGTTGGAGCAGAGAGATCCCTTACCAGAAGACAAGGTCGAGAGGGATCAATTGAGAGCCGAGGTCAAGACCATAAGTGACAATTCCAAGTTACGTGTCGAGTATCTAGCTGATAAACTCAGAGATTTCATCACCGAGTACCGCAGAACCAAGAAGAGTGAGCGAAATGACAAGCGGGAAGAACGAGGTACGGTGTCACGGCGTAAAGAGAGGTCATCAACTACAAATCTAGTACCAGGCGCAACAGCGAGTCCTGGAACCGATAAATCAGCACGAAAGGTTGATTTGGAGGTGACCATTCCAACCAAGAAAGGACGAAAATCTACTGCCTCTCCTATCGACTGCCCTCCTGTGAGGAAAAGAGCCAAATGCACTCAACTATCAGAAAGCAGCGATGAAGAACCATCATCATCACGAGGCCGTGTGTCTCCGAGTGTGCCACTCAGTATGCATTTATTTGGGTCCGATGACGAAGACATCAGCGTCATCACCAACCGTTCAAAACTTGAGTTTGATAATACTCAGTCCAAGTTAGATCGCTTGGGTACCAGCAGAAAGAAATTACCGAGATCCAAAGGCGGCGAAACTCCTACTCAAGACGAAGGGTCACAAAGGAGAACTGACCACCGAGGCTTGCAGGAATTAACCCTAGTGGACACTGAGAGTGATGACAATTCTGATTAATCCTATTACCTTGGTCAGGGCTTAGATGTAAGTAATACATTACCATGAAATAAAAAAAAAATGTTAAAAGAATACAAAAAAAAATCAATAATTTAAATCCAGGTTTTACTTGGTATTCAGTGTTAGTTATTAACCTAGTTTAAAATTTCTCAAGACTGAGTCAGTCTTTTAGGAAGAAGGAGACTTTGTTAAGTTTAAATATATATTAATAGTATGTAACGGGATTATAAAGGGAAAGGGATGCAAGTAATATGTTCATCAAAAAAGGGAAAGGGTATAACGGGGTCTGTAGGTGTATATAAAAAGGGGTTGAAGAAGTCGAGAGGGCATCACTTGCCGTGATCAACTCCGCGAGCAAACATCAGTTGGGATTGGATCGAATGAGGATCTCCGAGAGGGATAAGTACACACAGACGAAGATCGAGAAGACTCTGAGGACCCAAGTTGTTAGGAACCAGCTAAGAAGGGAACATCGCCGAAAGGGTTTACGCGTGGAATCAAGAATGATTTAGTCCCAAAAGGATTAGTAGTATAAGCAATATATGTTTACCCTGACCAAAGGGACTTTTATGATTCGAAAAATAAAAGGGTTTCAACCCATCCTCTAAAACTAAACACATCACACTGAACATACGTTTTATATAAGCATACCTAAATTAAAGGAACACAACA
>JAQFZG010005536.1:0-10218 GCA_034695465.1 Entomobrya nicoleti
ATTTTAGTGCCAACTAAATTATTACAAAGTTAGTTTAGTTGGATGCACTGCTAATAACCTGGAAAAATCATGAAACTTTTTTTTCCAAAAATAACTATAATTCCAAAAGATTTTCTTTTATTATTTATTATTATTAGAAGATATATGGTTAATTAGACTATACTAAATGTATGTGCCTAGCTCTGCATATAATGTTAGATGACATGTCATGTCATCACCCTCATCTTACAAAAACTTATATTGTGTGAGAGAGAAGCTTTGTGTAACACGAAGGATCAAAGTACTTTTTTGTTCTATTTTTCACCCTCCAACAAACATTGGAGTAGAAAGCATTTATACAATATTTAGCCTTACTTTTCTTGAACACAACCTAATCGTGCACAGAGCAGGCCAGACCACGTTTTTAATTTAAAACTAGTTGGTTCACTTGTTCCTATATATTTTTAGGGAATGCATGCATGCATATGCATCCATGCACGTATTTTCACTTTCAGAATTATTACAGTGCGTTACTACAACTTATGTAGTAACACGCATATATGCATATTTATACAGCCTATATTCTTCTTGCTTGCTCAAGTATAAGTAATACGGATTACTTGCACTCTTTCACAGAGAGCAGTATACGCCAATTTACACGGGTATATAAGTAGTAGTCGTACAAAGAAATGTAGAGAAAATATTTTTACGCACGTAGCTGCTTATGGAGAATAAGTAGAGAATGAGAAAAACACTTTCTTAGGAAAACTTTCACCATTTCCCATGATTTATACCCAATGAAATCTCAATTTCACCCCAATAAATTCACTATATGATTTCCAATTTTTCTTCCAGACAATTAGCCCATTTCACGGGGAGCTGTTGAGTAATGGCCCGACAGACTTTTAAAAAATGCACGAGTTGAGCTAAAATAAAGGAAAAAATTTTGCTATTGTTTTAAGTTTAGTCTTTGTAACAAAAATATATATTCAACACTTTATGGAACCACGTGTACAAAAATATGATATAGCATTTTAAAATAATATACTTTTGCATATCACTTCCGTTAAATATTGTGAAAATGAGAGCATGCTGCATTTGTGGTAGGAATGCAATGCAAGGCACAAACACAAATAGTTATTCTTTTGTGCGTATTCATGACATGATCATGCATCTCCTTTGATTTTTTATATCCTTGGATGAATTTTATGGCTTCGCCATCCTTTCTTGGCTAATATTGATTTTTTTCAGAATTTATTTCCACCAGATGATCACAATCATTCAAAAAAAGATTGATTATGCTTCATATTTGCAGTGTCATGTATACACACTTATTATGCAAATATATACATAGTATGTAACTGTACCACTAATGATCATTCTTAAGAATTTTTGGTTTAAGTCAACACACAAGAATAAGAGCAAGAAGAGGAATAGCAAAAAAAGATGTATATTCTCTCCCATTCATTAAATTCTTCTTGTCTCTTTTAAGAAAAAGTAGGGAGGAAAATGAAAGGAACGCAACTTTACAAAAGAAATGAATTGAATGCCAAGAAAATGCACCACCACCATTTTGAAAATTTTCATGATTACAATTTCTTAAGAGAAGATGATGTTATGCATTTAGAATCTCTTTTGAATTGAATAGAATTATTGTGAAAAAAGGATGCAGCATGTCCATTTTATTTACTACGACTAGTATATATATTTGGTATAGAGAAATGTATGGATTTCCGTATGCTTTCTCCAAAAGATAGCTGTCATTGTGAATACAAATCGTGATCATAAAAAGAAATCTTGTTAGAGTCAAAAGTATATCATTTTTAGAGCGTGGAGAGTGGAGATGGTGAAAAAGAGAAGTGCTAAGATTCAGCTTGACTGTACCATGGCAGCAGAGTAGAGAAAGGAATTGCTTCACAATACTTCCTTCACCACTACCACCACCATGTACCCACCCACCACAGACAGTGTAGAGTATATATTGCATAATGCACTATGAACTGAACTGAAAAAAGATAGTGAGTCAGTGAACAAAAGAGGATATCATTTATTTTGAATCACAAGAAGTGAATGAATAGAACAGGGAATCCGAAGAAGGAACCAAAATACTTACAAGTTATGCTGCTTTTATATACTTAAACATATAAGCTTTCATGGTTCAAAATTAACTTTCTCAAAAAGTATGGAATGCCATATAGTTTTTATATGGGCTCTTCTTCATCATGCTAGTTATGTATACACATTGGCTCCAAGCAACAACAAGTTATTTGCTACTGTACCTCCGTATCATTAACCTTACATTTAACTATTCAATGTATTAGATTTACATGTGTGCACATTTTCTTTGCATCTAAATGAATTGAGTAGCCTACTAAAAATTACGAAGAAAACCTGCTTTACAAAAAAATGTATACCCTTTTTTGTGCGTCTCACTTTGAAAGTGATATTGTATTACTAGTGGAGAGGACAACTAATAATATCACTAACTACGTTGTAACTTGTTATCTTATGTAAATGCTGTGTATAGTATATAAACTTCATATTACAATGATATGCGTATATATTTCATATGATTATACCACCACCACCATACATTCAATTCCTTCAAGCATTTCCTCTCTTTTGTTTGGTAGATGACGAGAAGAGTAGACCCAACATTTTTTTATGTATCTTTCATCGCTCGACCAAGTCTCTCGTCCAACTGGTATTGCTGTTTCATGCTTTGTTGCCTTCTCTAACAAGAGTGCATGTAGGACTTCTCACATTGTGTGGTTTTGAATGACGTTATTTGGAAAATAAATGAATGGATAGACAGGATGCTGCATGTTGGTTGGCTAATGATTGTAAATCATATATAGTTGATTAAAAAGCTATATATTTAAATAGATAAAAGAATAATATAATATTCATTTATTAATCTCTATTAAGGACATAATATAACCAAATTTTGTCGGAAACAAAAAAATATTATGTTAAAGTTCAACGGCCCTTTTTATAAGAATTTAGAAATTCATTGCAAATTTCCCAAACAGATCGGTTTTCGTCCTCGTATTGAACAAGGTAGAAAATGTATCCCATACTAGTTTGAAATGTGAAAGCATTCTGAAATAAAAAAGGATCTGACACTTTTATAGGACCAGAGTGCTCTTTATTGTATGCATCAAGATATGAATAGAAAGAGACTTTTCCTTACTGAATTACTATTATTCTTATGAATTCACACTTTTGTGTTATATGTATATCTAAAGGCGTACGTACACTCTATATACTTGTTCTCAACAACGCCACAGTGTAAAGAAGGGTTATCTTTCTTTTGGCAGAAGAGTGTACTTATGTGGTATGGTGCTATGTCAAAACCACCAAGATAACCAAACTAGATACATTTCACAAGAAACGGGGGTCTACGACATTTCTACACAAATTATATATCTCTAGCATGTAGCAGCAGCAGTCTTAGCCTTTAAAAAAAGCTTTAATTCAACATAAACAGATTGTGAGCTTGTTGTATTCCTCCTCGCTGTATATCTTTTTAAGATGCATTTCATTTTCATCTCTGTAGTTCTTCCCAACTGAGGCGTGTCATTTGATTCATATGGAACAAGAAAATGTATTAAATTTACAGTGGAAATAAAACTTTGTTTAAGAAATAGTGGTCTCTAGACACAAGTTCGTGGGTATAGAAGTGCTGAAACAGGAAGCCGCCACAAAACCATAAGTCCGCATAACAAGAGTAAAAAGAGCATAGGATGTGTTACATTGTTAATCTTATATTATGTTCCACATATATCAACCAAAATGAATACGTATGTGAATTTCTCTCTGTGAATTTACAACAACTCAACAAGGAAGTAAAAAGGAAAAGAAAATGCAAGCAATAAAGAATACACCCAAGAAAAAGAAAGGGGTTCCAGTTTAAAAGGGAGAGTTGTAATAAACCAAACCACATACACATTCATTTCATAACTCTTTCTTTTATATGACCGTTGTGTGCCATACGGATTATGGCATGATGCATATGATGTATATTTTTACAGAACTGCTGAAAATTGAACTCTAGTTTACTGGTTTTATATGCTGCATCATCTTTGTATTTTTTTTCCTCGATGCTCATCTTTTTAAAAATTCATTTCAAATTTATTTCACCGTCATAAAGACTTGCATTGGGGGAAACGGACAAAAAACTCATAAAGGTGTGGAAATAAAAAGAAACATCTAATCCCCTTGATGGCCTTGAGTATTGCGTTGGTGCAACGTGGTGAAAAGCATGAATACATTTTACAAATTTACGCATCGCCACATCAAAGAATTTCCATTTGGATACATCGCACAACTCATAAAGGCGAATACAGAGGTTAAGTACATGACCGAAACTTTCCCATAATAAAAGAATAATAATCATCTGATAGAAAGGAGTGTAAAGATGTAAAATATTGAATGGAAATATACATAACACCAAAATAAATTGAATTTTTCATTTATCTCAATGATCAAATTTAATGTAACAAATTATTGCTAAATTTCTTGAAATTTGAAACATTTTAGTACGTAATCTTTTTTTGCACAGTCTATCATGACACTAGTAATAATCGCTTTTAAGAGCCAGCAAATGTGGTCTGTGTGGTCAAAACCTGTATTGTGCAGATAAGAAACATTTCTCATCCATTACGAATAAATTAGGGATCATGCCATAACTACCACTATTGGAACTATTACGTGAAGAAAGAATGTATGTAATTCCCATAAATTGTGTACTCTCCGTGATTTTGTGACATTTCATTGACCTGACCTGAGAGTCATAAAACTACAGTTTTGTGTTTCTAGGAAGGATTGTGTATACATTTTATCTTTTTTAATGCTACCATTATAGATACTTTGTAATAAAGTGCATAACTAGTGATTTTAATAATGGTGAATGGTAGTAATTTTTGGTAGTTTTATACCGTAGTATTATATTGCTTGGTTAGGCGAATAACGTAAAATGCCTGCTTGATTATACTTTAGTGTAGGAATTATGTTTGCCAAAAGTGCTTACAGACTACTCATGTTATCGTTATGCAATCCTAATACGTTTAAAAAATATTATTCTCGCTTTCACTTGTTACTATTTCAGTTTAAAAACGATATTATTATTCTACATGTAATTTTAATGGCTGGGTTTACAGTCACGTACACGCAATTAAGCTGTTAATAATACTAGAAATTTTTACACGAACCCAAAAATGCGGTAGGTAGGGATTTCTTAGTATTTCTCGTACAATATAATTTTTTTATTATCCCAATGCAATGCAAAGCGGATACCATAAAAAAACATTTTAACGAGTAAAAGATTTAGTGAAAACGTGACATTCTTGAATTAAGGAAAAGTGATTATGTATCGTTATCGTAGCAAAAATGAAATCAACGTGAGCTAAATACATTTGGAGATTTTAATGATGAGAATTGTTTCGCCCAGAAAAGTATTGTTCTTAAACAACAATTCTTTAGAAACTATTTTAAAAAATGGTTTTGTTAATCGTAACTCCTCATGAAATGCTATATTTGAGGTTTAAAAACCGAAATAACTGTTCATTGGCGGGTAAAAAGAGACAAAAGTATAATGAGACACCATCATCACTCAACAGAACAAAGTAATCCTACATCTGTGATTTGAGACATAATTTGAGGATAATGAAGTGTAAGCAAAAGATAAAGACGAGATAGACGAAAGACTGAAAAACAAAACTAAGCAATAACTTAAATTTGTGTATCGAAATTCTATAGATGTGTCCATGCGTAAAATGTTTGATTGACTGAAGAAAAATTAACAGTCGAAAGGATTTTTAAATAAACGTAAAGGATTGGTGCGAAACATCTGTGCATTTTTATACATTGTGAGTATTATAGCCGTTTCATCTGTTTTATACAAAACTAACATACCCAAAACGTATTTATGAAAATCATCTTGTGCCAAAAAGGAAGAAAATATAAAGGGAACTTTCAGCCATTAATCCTCAAATACTAACTACCCATCTTTTTTTGGAATAACACCAAGCAGAATATGTTGAAATGAGCGGATACACTATCACATTCCTTGAGAGTAATATCATAAAACATTTGAGTAAATTTCACTAAACCTTAAACCAAGTAACAAATATACTTCTAACATTCCATGACCACTTATTATGCAACTTTATCAAGATGAACTCAACTAGAATAGTAAAAAAGAAACTGCTGCTACTGTTTTGTACAAACTATTTACGACTTAAGACGACAAAACTCATCTCTCATTGCCAGAGGCTGTTTAGCATTAACTCTCTAGTTTTATGGAAAATTTTCTTGGAATGATGTCCAAAAAGAAGAAGAAAGATATTCATCACTAGACTAGAGGAAAGGACACCGGGTAGTAGAGAAAACTATTTATGATATGCCGTAGTTCACAGCAAATTTTTTTTATTACATAAATATTTTTCAGTTTAGTCTGTGGTTTTTTTTTTCGCTCAACATTGTTTCCAGTTTTCACTGGGAAAAATGATGGTTTGTTCGTATGGCCATTTGTAAAAAATTCTCTCATTTTCCTTACTGAATGTGTGTATACGTAATATATGCCCGTTTATCTTATCAGTAACTTATCTTTACAGCGATATAATATTTTATACATAAAAACTGCATGCCAAAAAGGCGAGTTAAGTAGGAAATCAGAGGGAGTGAAAGTTCTTTTTGGCCGCAAACTCAAATATGAGCTTATTTACAAGCTAGTTTGGTGATAATTATGAATTCCATGTTGTTTTATGCTTTAGTACAACATATTCTGATGATCTGCTGGGTTTTTGGTAACTGCAACATTCTCAACTCAACAAACTTTGTACGAGCTACTGTGTGTAAAGCAGCGGAAAAGGAGAGAAAACTTATGACATGACAGCACACAATTTGTATTTTTGAAAAGCCTTTCCTTCTCTCTCTCTTTTTTCTCGGGGGACTCATAAAACGCTTGATTTTCTGCAGCATTATTTATCAGACAACCAAAAAGTGGTGGATTGCATTTTGTTCAGATCAGAAGCATGTACTTTTTTTAAACATGTACAGCAAAACAACATAGAGAGCAGAGATGAGAATGAGAAGTATGGAATGGGTTAAATATTTATTGTCTTCCTTCATTATTAGCATATTATGCTGGTCAAAAGTAAGCCAAAAGCTTTGGAAGTAAAACAACAACAGGGATGAATTTGCACATAATTTTCTTTCCTGTTTACATTTTTAAAAACTGCTGGGAAAGCTTAGAACACATTTTTGCATACTCCTTTTATTATGAATATTTGATCAATCTGAAACATTTAGTGCTCTTTGCTTACATTTCGGAGAAAGCTGGCTGGAGGCTATAGCTGAGCTGATCTCAAAGTGTATAAATAGTATCTGTGCACAATTCAAGCAATCTAGAAAGAGTTTCTCTTTTTACTACGCACTTTACCTACTTATGCATATTTATTGCTTAAGTTCATCACAAATTTCATGGATGTAACGGAGTTTTGCGTATGCATGCGAAAGTATGAGGTTTAAGTGCAAAGTTCATGATAACTTTTAGTTTTTAAAAATTTACAAAAAATCAGTACTCCTATTTGACCAACATTTACTATACGGCATTTTTGAGTTATGTTATAAGTTATAACTAACATACTACCAGAAGTGTATAATGTAGACTATATGAGTAAAGGTATATGATATACACACATATGACACATTGTGCTTTTGTATCGGTGAAAGCATCAATTGTAAAATGTACAGTCCCTTTGTGCTATTAATCTAGACTTCTAGATTGAATTTAAATTGTTGATTGTAGTTAAATTGAATCCGTTTTGCGTGCATATATTTCATGTGCTTACGTTTCCACATATTATTCTAACTTTCTGTTTTTATCATAGACAACGCAACGTAAGGGCTTTGGTTATTGCCGTGTATGCGATGTTCATGAGTAACAACGTAGACTATCCTTTGATGTTTTGAAGAGAAGTGAGTAATAAGTGGCAATAGATGATATTTAGCTACTTTTCCACTGTGCGTTCTTCTCTCAAACAAGTAATTTATTACCATTTACGCATAGTGTACGGAGGAACGAACATACCTGAGAAATGAAAAGATAAAATATGGTAGTTTTGGAATTGGAAGACGAATCCTTCACTCCAAAACCTGCGTTTTGAGCTTTTGTTCATACAAGATATATATTTGAAAGATGAACTGAGCAGCAAACAAGGAGGCAGTCAAACTGAGCACTTGATTCTCTGATGACATTAATCCCTCAACTGCTTCTCTCCAGCATGCCACCAGCATCAAGCTGGGAGAGTTGTAAGACTCAAAGTAAAAAAATAACAAAGGAATAAAAGAGAAAGAGAGTTGACTTGCCTTGCAGAGGACGTCTGTAGCCAGTCCAGTCCAGTGTTTTATTTTGTAACTTTTTGATCTTTATATCTTATTTCTTTGCCTTTCCTTTCATCTTGTAATTATATTAGTCATTTTCTTTATTTGTTCTTTCTCTCTCTCTCTCTCTCGTTCTATTTTGATCTTTGCTTCTCTCAGTGCTGGGTAAACGTTTGAGCAATTTATGAAGAAATAAAAATATCAAAAGAATTCTTACAGTTACATAAGTAATGTATATTTCCTAAAGTAATTGTTGTTTTCATCAAGAATGTTTCGTTATACTTATACAAGTATCTTGTTTTTAGTTTTTCCATTTCAAAACTGATAAAGCAATAAAATACGCTTTCTAATGTTAGATAATTATTAGTTTACTGAATGCAGTCTCTTTACTTTGAATTCGTTCGTTTAGGAGAATTCGATTCATTAAATTCTTCGACTTTACTAATTTCTTATGATCATTTAACTTTTAACCGTTTTTACATCATCCGTCAAAAAAATCATTTATATGCTCACTTTTCCATCAAATCTCTCATTTTTCACTTGTAAACTCATTACTCAGAGAAATGATCATGCATCCACCTCCAAATTATTATTCCAGCTTATTAAAATAGCTAAACATTGCTCTTTTCACGTCGCCTATTTTTACGCATTGCTATTACTCATGTCGGATTTATTTGTAGGAATGTCTATTAATATTCTGAAATGAACTCTCACTCAACTCATCTCTCTCGACTCGTCAGTTCAGTTGGTTGCTCAATTTGACACCACAAACATGTGTGTCTATATTACACACAAAATTCACATGAAAAATATATTTCAATCGGTCTTACTTTCCACAAAATAATCCTTCAAAATTACTAAAATTCTTCTATTCTCATTTTCACCATTTTCCTTGCTGATCGTATGATCATCGCTTTTCTTTCCATTTCGTTGCATTACATTGCATTGCTACGAGTATATCTTGCTTCTCGGATTGAAATAATTCCGGTTTAGAAAATTGAATAATTTTAGTATGAACGATGATGAAATAGTTTTTGTGGTAAAATACCCAACATTAAACCTAAAATACTCATTTTGTTAACATCATCATCACCCACATAAAAAAATTGATATTGTATCTCACTTCTTCCATCTCTCTTCTGTGATGATATTATTATCTGTATCATCATTCCGATTCCGATTATTTTACTAATATTCTGCATTCCAATGAACATCCTATATATATCGTCCCCGCATCAGCAAAATGACCTGACCATAATTTACCCTGAGAAAACCTCATTCCGTTGGGTTTTACGAGTTAGCCAACAGAATGCAAGGATATTATGTTCTCTCTCTCTAGTCATTATATAAGTTACACGTGTAATTGTTACGTTATATATCAAACAGATAATGAGAAAATAGAGGAGGAGAGAGGAAATGTACAATATTTTGTTTTCAGGAGAGAAAAGGGTTAACCAACCCAACTCACAACTCAGATGAGCTTACAGAAATTTTCTAATACTCTCGCTCCCTTCACTGCCAACTTCTAAATTACACAAACGCTCGCTTGATTACTATACGTTTCCGGTATTACGCAATGATCATCAAATAAAGAAGGCCGCATAGTTTTGAAAGTACTGCTTGTGTGTGGTATGGTATGTAAAAAAAGTACGGCATCAGATGATATGATGATAATGACGCTGGTTGATTTCTCTGTAATCTGAGCTGAGCAAATGCCAAAACATTCCATGCGATTCAGATTTTAATTTCCTTTCCAAAACACAAAAAACATTATTGTATTAAATTCCTGTGTAATAATTATGAAATTACTTTGGATTTCATCGTGAAAAAGGCAGGCAAAATGCGTAGATA
>JAQFZG010005537.1:0-10217 GCA_034695465.1 Entomobrya nicoleti
ACGAAGAATTGGGGCATTATGACACATTAAAGTCAGTCCCTGTAACAAGTGTCGGTATCTTTCGTAAAAAAATTATTTCCCTAGCTACATATTAACTTCAAGACATCCGGTGCAACAAGCACACACGTGTTGTATAATATGTTTGCACCATGACTTCTTTATGACAAATATAGTTTTAATTGATATTAGGTACACATCGTATTGTATGAGTATCATTTCCACTATTCACGTCGTAGCGCAGCGCCTCTGCTCTTACAGACAAGCATATCTAATTTTCTCATTACCCACCACAAAAGGTTATCAAAGACACCGACATTTTTGCTGAATCACCAAATAATCGTGCTAATAAATTAACGGATGATGCTCATTCATGTCCTCATTTATTTATTTATGTATCAGAACGAAACAGCGAACAAGGACACAAAATAATGGGAAGTAAAACGGCTTAAACAGCGCAAAAAATTGAGAAACGTTTTTACTGAAGTTATGTGTCTTTGCACCTGAAACTGGGCTTCCACATCGTTCATTGATTAGAAACTAAATAATAAAAAACGGGAAAATAAATATCTACCCTAGGTTTCCGTCCTTCATTGTAATAGATACTGATACCGTTTTGTGCTTAAGTGAAGAATGAAAAAACACTGAACGGTTCCTCTTTATTCTTTCACTACAATAATTACCCGTTATTATTATTTTTGTGAAGTACAGCTTTGGTGATTTTTATGGTTATGCGATGAAAAAGGAGACAATAATAAAAGCAAATAGTGCATTATGTACTTCGCAGACATTATCAATAAAAGACGCTATTGGAGAACGTGATATATAATCGAACCACCATTTACCCTTCTTTCACTTATAAAACATTTATAATTCTTAAATACAGTTTTGTAAACTATATACATATTAGACAACTATTAAGCTAAAAAAGAATCTAGTTGTATCTTTGTAATAAAAATTATGCTCATGTTAAAGGTTAAGCATGTTATGACCAGAATATCTGCATGCCTTAGGACATGAAAAACTTTTAGATTAAAAACAATTTTACGAAAACTAAATTGATGCATTCATAAAAGTGCAACTTCCTAGGGATGCATTATTTTATTATTCTTGCTTCTTGCAAACAAACGCTGACTAAAAATAAGTACATATTAACTATTTGACGATCGGGATTTCGCTAATTTATCGGACTGCAGTGTTAGCTTTATGTAGCTCGCACCCGCACCTTTTTCTCCTGAGCTTAACTCCGACTTTTACGAAATATATTTTATCTAAGGCACCAATCGCCCCACCACTATTGTCTTTGACATGTATTTACTCAAAGTGTTGCAGCAAAAACAACAAGTCTTATTTATACTGTAGCCTGAACATACATGATATGTGTACTATATCAAAAGCTTATGCATCTCTAATTTACAGATATATATGTATATGCAATAATAAAAGATTTCTTTCGCTTGATTCTATTTGTTCTATACCTGATACCTATCTTACCTCCCACTTCCATGACAGATTATTATCCAACTGACTTGTCTTCAGTTAAGAATACCGCATTTTATTATCACAATGCAATCCATAACTTAAAAAAGGGCTCTCCTTTGGAACAAAAGGTAAAAAGGTAAAAAAAAATGTGCACCGAAAGGGTCGCATAATATCTCATGTGTGTATCTTACATGATTTGTTCTTCCCCCATCCCCTGTTCTCTTACATCTTTGTTTACAACAAATAAATGTCAAATTTACGCATTGACTTATTATAAGAAACTTACAACGTACATTGTAAATATGTTAGTACAGAGTACAGATAAAAAGAATGCTTACCTAAATTTTCTGTTATTAGCACAAGATACAACATCATTTATTACAGTAATAATAATAAAAGCAATGAGTGACCCGTAACACCACTTTTTTGTAGCTCATTTCTTTTACACTCACTATATATTGTATATGCCCTCCTTTTCATTTTGGAAGGGTATCATCATTTTATATTATTATCACGTATAAAAATTATTGTAACGCTTTTCTTTTCTGTGCATCATATTTTTTTTTGCAAATGGAACAAAACCTCCAACAAAAAATTGTTTATTACGAAGAAAACTTTTAGCTCTTTACTTGTACGGGTTAAAAAGCGCATCATTGAAAGAAAAAAATTATAACGGGAAAGATGCCCTGTAACGTACTGTAAAAAGCATGTCAACATAATATATGAGCTTCACGTTGAATCAGGTGTCCTTTTCTTTTATTTGCATCATGTTTACTTCTTCGCTTGAGTAAAAAGCGTAGCGAACCCTACACCAGATCAAAGAAGAAAACATCGGTGGGAAAACAAAGCCAAGGGCCCTACAAGCGTTAACTCAATTTATAAAAAAGTGTGCATTTTACATGTAGGCGCAAGAGTTACCTGTTCTCTTATGAAACTAAACAGTCCCTCAATTTTATGAAGGATTTTTCAAAATATAAACTCATATAAATCTATCATATGAGATGATTTTAAACGATGTATTGTCACTAAAGCTGCATCACTTTCGGCGTAAATTAATTAAATGTGGACATGCAGCTGATCATAACATTAAAAAGGTAGCATAGTGCTTTCATACCTTTTATTTCGCATTATGCGTAATATGAAAAAAATAACCATATTTACGGTATGATGTGTGCATAGATTATAAATTTAAAGTTTCTTACACTGTTGCAGTGCAGATGTTGCTGTTATAAAACAAATTATTAAAAATGATGGATGGTATAAAACAATAATATTTACCTATACAAATTATATTACGCTTAAGTGATAAGAAAATGTGTCTGACATATATGTAATAATATATATGACTTTATAATAGACGACGCGTCACTATTGTAATGTTCTTCTTAACTCTCTCTCTGTCTGATAAATGTTGCGTTTCCTGGAATAGTGATGGTGCAGTATAAATGCGAGAATGCAGGCCACGTCGAAGAAAACGCACTGTGATACAAGCCACTATTATTATTATCAGCATCATCACCACCATTATTTCAGGATCACTACTATCACTAGTATGATTGCTGTTCTTCTATATCTACATGAATATCAACAACTTTTTAGCGGACAGTTATTTTCGTTTATTATTGTAAAATGAATCTAAGTACAAATTTCTGCCTTCTACTCTCAATCCTACTAAACTAACATTTTCGCCCTCTTCACTACACGAAAAAAAAACATGAGAAGTTATGAATGTGTTACTGTGCATTTGGAAGAAACAAAAGATGCAAGATGTAAAAAATATCAAGTAGCCCCAAAATCGAGAATATATTGGTAATAATATAAGGATGTCTGGAAGTCATTGTCATGTATAAATTTTAAGCTACATGCATATACCATATGTACATAGATCCGGTGTATATATAGTTTGATTCACTCTTGAGTACATATCAAGTGCTGCTGACAAAATAATAATGGATATTGAACAACAAATGATTACGCACTTCACGGAAGTGGTATTCACACATTGTTTGTCCATTGTGCACTTCCTATTTTTTATAATTACATAATAGTAACAATTGCAGCACTATTTTGGTACGGTATTCCTTTAATGAATTTCCCGGGAATTTTAGAGGATACAAATACAAACGCTATTTGAAACAGAAATGATGTGAACAAAAAACTCATTACTTCTTCGTTCGTTTGCAAAGACAGAAATATAATATAAATAATACGTACATACATACATACATGTACAACACTTACTTCATCTTGTAAGAAATGTAGATTGAAATAAAATAAAACAAAGTTTGACCATCGTCCACCACACTTCCACATACCCACATTCCATTAGTTCTATAGAGACTCTTTTTGTGTTATTGTTGTGAACATGAACAGAAGAGGGTTTGCTTTTTATTGAAAAAAATCTCCTCAATATCAGAGAGGGCTGAATATGAATGGGATGTCAGACAAATTTCTGAGAATAGCAGCTAGGAACCGTCTCCACCTTTTCTTTACGGAGGTGTAATTTTGATATCAATAATGTAATCATTCAGTCTCTACTCTGTACCATCCGCACCCATATGAGAAAAGTAAAGGATCTATTTCTTAAAAGAAAGTTCAAAACAATAAGCGTGTTACTGCCGTGCATCGCCACCAATACTTACATCACTACAGTACAATACACTCTCATTATTATGCTAAATATATTATACAATATACGAACTCTTGTCCAGATAGTAGTAACAGTATCACCAAAATCGCAAGATCATCTCTTCTCAGTCGATCGTCTTCATTCATGTACTCTACGTCGGATCTCACTTTGTCATTTGACTGACATTGCAATACCCAACATTTTTTTGCTTCTCCACATCCTTTAAAGTAAAAAGGTAACGGATTGCAATTGCAAAATGTATTCTTCCGTCGAAGATCAACTAACTTCCGGGAATCACATTTTTTTTACTTTAAAATCCAATGTCTGTGTCAGATTGCCCCAATGTAGAAACATTTCAGAATTAGCCATCCATATTAATGACACCAATCGTAATTGCTCGACGGTTGGCCAATGCGACGGTTCACCAATTTTATTATTATTAAAGAATTCGACATTTGAGAACACTGACTTGCCAAATTCAAATTAGCATACGACATTTAGTGAAAACCAAGATTTCCGGGTTACGATTGTTAGTCAAATCCAGGCAAGTTCAAGAACACATGTTCATAATAAATCCGTTACACTGTAAGGTCCGATATTCAGATTTCTACAAGCACCTGCCTAAATCATTTCGAGCTACCTAAAAAGAGTAGCCCAACTAGATTTTAATTTTAGTGTATTAACGGGATCACGATCAAATTACGCTTCAGGTAATTAAAGTCTCCGAGTTAGTGACCTTTTACCAAGCCTATCTTAACCTCTCTTAACATGCCGATAACCCTTGCCCAACCGATACTCACTAGAATGAAAAATCTTGACTTGACCTAACTGGACCTCAACAATTTGCCCTAGTTTAAAAAAATACTTTTTATTTGAATTAGTGTCGCTGAGACAAAATCTTTGATGACATCTTGTCGTTCATTTCTAAAAAAATTGCCTTTTTGACGTTGGCAAAACGTGGTTTTGGCATAGTGACGCGCCACCCCACCAGCATAATACATTGTGTATAATGTCATGTTATTCGCCATAAAATGTTAGATGAAATAACTTGTTGAGTTTTAAAACAAGCCTAATTAAACCCTCCGGCCAGCTATTAATTACATCATAGCCACATGATATTAAATGTAGGTTTGTTGTAGCTACTTTGCCACACACTACTAGATTTTTGCCACAATAATAGTAAGTCATGTGATCAAAATCGTTAGAAGACATTAAACAATATAATACTGCTATTCATTCTGCTGGCTACACAACGATGTCTTACCCATTTTTGTTTATTGGTCACAAGAAACAATGATCAAGGCGGAGACCTCACTAGCTGAAGCCATTCGATTTGCTTCTACTTTACTTTATTTTTTCTTTAAAATTTTGTTTCTTTGTCGTTTGTTTTTCTTGCATGATGTTTTTTACATTATTACCGTATAAATGATTCTATTCTAGGTCTGTTTGTAAATCACGAAGTGAAGATTTTAAGGTCATGCATCCCTCATTCAACTGTACCGTATGACAATGACACCTACTTTAAATTAAACAAGTTGACCTGCTCTGCTATCAGAATGAAATGTGATAAAAATCCTCGCAGTGCAGAAATGTGTTGGCATCTATTACCTTGTGGTAAAAACGGGATACATGCCTTTGCGCCATCAAGTTGATACTATAGTTCAAGATAATACTGCTTGATATTAATTGTTTCCAGTTTTTTGTCGTTTGCATTACCATTTCACATGTATATATGGATACTTAAAAACAAGAAGTACTGACAAGGGACAATGAAATTCAAAACAGCTGCAGCAGTGGAGAATGACAGATTTTACATGCCAAAACCGGATAAATACTCGCAGTTCTGAGAAAGATGACGGGCGAATCTTTTCTTTTTCAGCCTTCCTACCGTTTGGTTAGGATAGCCCTGCGGCTCTAATAATATGAAACACTAAACACAAGTTATAATAATAATACATTGATGCTACTTAAATCAATTTCAAATGTAGTAATAGTAATAACAGCATGATGAAAATCATCACAGCACTTTTCGTAATTTTCGGCGTGTTGTGTGCTCCGTTCCGTATGCTCAGTTTTCTTTCTGTCTTGTATTTGATCTCCACAAAAACATGCATATGAAACAGTAGTAGTAGAGCAAGTTCAGTAAGCCAGAAGCGTCGTAATAATTTGATCAAAATACTAAATGTTATCCAAGAAAATTCCATTTTCAGCACGACTATTGTTGTACAATGTGCTTTTGATTATGACTTTTTATACTAATGTCAAATTCGAGAAAAATCGTGATTTCGTTACAAAAATGTGCATTGGCACCTTGGCCAACATTTTCGTCACATCAAAGTTTGATGACTAGACACAAGACAAAAAGATGCACACCAGATGAAAAAAATATATTAGTTTGTCATATCTCTACTGTGTTATAAAAATGTACACGACCAAAGCAAAAGCATGGTAGAAATTCCCATGATCTTTACATATCAAAATGTTCGTGAGCAAAGTAGAGCGAATTGTATGCAATGCACATGTGCATCTTATCATCATCCTAAGTTTAAAAAATCTAAATTTATACTTTTTTTTCTTTTTGGCTTGATTCTCCAATCCAACGTCTTAAGAAACAGCCATAAAGTAACCTGCCGCTGATGTTATATATAACTTATTCAATGAATTTTTCTCTCTTTAGTCATATGTTTGCTTTCAGTGTTTCAACTTGTTCGTGTCTCCATTTGAATTAAATACACCCAATTTTGTTCCCTACAACAGATCAACCAAAGCCCTTGGTACCCCCTTAGCGAGACCCTTGGTCTACTCTGGTATTTAAGGTAAGCTATATTTTTTGTATATTTACTTGTTGTAAGTTGCTTTAAAAAAATTCTTGCACACTGCACAAAAACTTTTCTGATAAAAATCTAAACACAAGTAAAACATTTCATGTGCCTCAATCTGAACAAATTTTTCATTAGTCATTTCTTTCTTCATGTCTAATCTTCATATGACGACAATGGGGTAAATCAATTACGAACACGGATTAGCGAACAAGACTTTCGCACAGTGTGTAATTTGATCACTCTAAATCATTATATGGATTGTGGGTGACTCTACATTTCCCTGTAAAAAGTAAATTGGAAGATGTGGGAACTTATTTATTGCTACAAAAAAGCTTTAAAAAGCTAGGCAGCTGTATTCCATTACGTCACAAGATTATATATATGTAGCATGTAACAAGGTTGGGTAAGAGGCTGAATATCTGTACTAAACCAACAATAAGGTTGAAGAATGCTTGAAGATGTCAAATCAACAATAATAAAAATGAAGTGGTGGTGACGGTGACATTAACACAATTGCCTATTTATTTATAACTAGACAACTTTTACACACAGAGCATGTAAATATACATATTTATACTACAAGTAGCCACCTAAATGTATCTACTAAAGTACACGTTACATGTAGAAATCCGCTGTGACGCTCGTACCTATTTATGTGACTTAATTAGTGTAGGAAACGGAATCACAGACAGCATTATGACACATTTCCTGTGAAAACAGGACACGGACGACTTTTAATCATCATTGGAACATATCACGGGACTTCATGCTGGTATTATGGATCAATATGTGTATCCAGTCCAGTTCAAATTACCCACTACAAATTAATAATTTGTTAGTCTCTTGGCTGTGAAAATGTTTTGTCATTTCCTCATAACTGAACACCTACAACATAGCTAGTCATTATATTGTAAAAACAACGATACGAGAAATTGAAAATGGGAAAAAGTGAAATAAATCCATAAAATGCGCAAATTGGTTCCATGAATCCGAACGAAATAAATGTGGGTGTATGTGATGATAACCTAAGCAAATGAATGACTGACACATTATAACTAGCCGACATCAGCAGTGAGTAAATATTAGCAAATGACTGTATAATAGACGCGACTGATGATGAAAAACTGGCCGCATGTTGTCCGTTAAAAAAGGAATATAAAAGGAGTCGTCATACTTGCGTATAATGATAATAATAAAAGACAGGATAAGTATCTTTACATTATATATTCATGATATTATTTAAACATGAAAGAAAACAAGTTAATTAAAAGTTCAAACAAAAAGACGCAAGGAAACAATCATCTTCAACTATTCACATCTTCACTGTGATGTATTGTGTCAAGTAGATATACATACATTACATTACACACAAATAAATTTTGAGCAATTCATCCTACTCTAAAAATAGCTTAGAAACTAAGAAGGTATGATAGATATATAAGCATATCATGACATAATCTGACGTAACGAGTAGAGATGCAATGGCATATTGTTACAGGCAGCAAGGTAACTGCATACACGCAAGCAAATTTATTTATAGCGTATTTGCAGATTCAGAGTCCAAGAGTCATATTATATATTAAGATTGACATCGATGTTACATGAGCAAGTTTGGCATTGTCATTTCAGTTAAACGTCATTTTAAATGTTGACGACTGCATTTTTATGCATACAATGTTATATATGCAATATGCGTGCAGTGGTTACGTAGATGAAGATGGCAAACAAACGTAACATTTGCAGTTTTTCGGACGCACATGGGCACGTAATGCGTCGTTTGCAATAACCATTTTAACTGAAAATGTACTAATGATTTACTATGTGTGTATGTAACGTCTATCAATATGATCAACGACAACAAAACAAACGCTTCACAAATATTATTACATAGGTCATGATGATGTCTTAAGTTACCCCATTTTTGCGACGCACTTTTTATATTTTTATATTCAAAATCTTTCCATACGCTACGAATATGAATCCAACTGCCGTCTATGCAGCTTCGATATTTGTATGTTATGTGATGAAATCCATGTTAGATAGCAAAAATACATAAACTTATGACAATCGTAATATGAAATACTAACAAACGTATGAATTAAAATGAGGAAACAATACGAAGTAAATAAAGGAGCAAGTGTGTGGGTGGGTGTCTTAATTCAATTCCACACTAAACAACAATCCCATTTCTCGAATGTCGCTTATTGATTTGGCGCCCGCTATCGTAAATTGAATTCCATGAATACTGTCTGTAAAATTTCCCCGATGAAGTAATACTATTAAATTAATAAATACGCCTTAAATTTACAGTGAAGGGTAATAACGGTTTTATAAACGAAGACCGTGCATCGGCTAATAAACAAAGGCAAATGATCTCATTCTTTCATCAGAGTAATCACAGATCTAAAACAAATAGTTACATACTTAATCATATATTGTTAATAGGCGCAACAATTAGGTTTTTTTAGATGCCGGTTACAACCAGGTTGATAAAAATAAGCAAACACAAAAACCTACTAATAACGTGATAATTTACTATTTTACACTTGCAAGATGTATTTAAGTAAATAAAGTAAAAGAAAATAGCACAACGAGACAATTAGCTGACACATAATTGGCGATGCATGATCTAATGCGCAACTGCACACAGGTGTCATTTCAAAAGAATAATTAGCAATGGTTCTAACACATTCATATTATGACATAATGCAATGTGTGAAGATTCAGTCATCGCCCTAACAATCAATAAATTGTTACCTAATCTCTCGCCGAAAACTTACCAATTGTATCGCCATGGCCCATTTCCGCCAGAAGTTTGAGTAGCTCTGGAGAAATTATATTTGGAATTCCTTTCAAGCCCATTTTTCGGCGTATTCAGTAAGCTATGTTGTTTGGTATCCTAGAATAATGCATCAAATAAAAATTTAAAACCAAATTAATGAGACTCGAGTTCAAGGAAGTACGTATATATTTTGCTTTCGTTTTCAAATGAAATACATATTGTTCTACTCGAATAGAACGGCAGCTGCTGCTGCTGTAACCAAGTCCAGCAGTGCATGCTAAGGCAAAACTCTGAACTTAACAATATATTTCAATTTCGATTGGTAGACTTTTCTATTTCAGAATCCAGACTTGAGTCAACGGTGCCGTGAATGGTCAAAAGATAGAAAAATTGGTGGTTTATTCACCTATTTTTTCATTATTTTGGTCTACTGATGGTTTTTCCATTGAAAAATAGAAAGTCGTGTTTGGCAGTTACATTATCAAAGTGAAGGCATTTAATTTTT
>JAQFZG010005538.1:0-10216 GCA_034695465.1 Entomobrya nicoleti
ATCGCATCTTTCGCATCTTTTCGGCGTTTTTTTCGCATAATCGAATGTCCATTTTTCGCATCCGTTGAGTCACCTTACTCTTAACGTTACTTGTTTAGCAGTTTGTTTGCAGTTGTTGCTGACTCAATGAAAATATTGCAAAAATATGTAAGTTGCTTTTTGAATCTTAAAAACATAGATTTGAAGAACGTCATCTGAGAAAACCCATTTGCGTATATGGCATATGACATATGCTTTATGTTCATTTATTGTGAACTGCGTATGCATGGATTGTGGATAAAAATATTGTATGATTTTTGTCGCATGACCAGCTTTTTGCGTACATACATTTTCGTAAAGTTGGAGAAGATGAGAATGAGACCAATAACAGTGAAAACGCTGAGGAGTTTGTTGTTGTCAGCAAAACGGGGAGATGAAGAAGATCTCGTTGACGGCCGATAAGACTGCTGATGTTTTACCACCGAACTACTGGCACCACTCCATCCTCGCACTTCTCCAACGACCGTGGCGCCCTTGTTGACGCTCTCTAAAGTTGGGCTGTTATCTTCTGCTTCCAACATTGATGTGGTATCCAAACCGTGGTTCATCACAAGCTTCAGGAAATGCATGATCGGTCGTGTTTTTGTTTTGATGGCAATAATACTGTTATTGGTGAGCTGTGGGAGTAATCAAAAAATACCAACAACGCATTTCAGAAATTTAAACAACAAATACAAAAAAAAAGTTTTTTATAACGCGATGTACGTTTAAAAGTTTGTATTTACATATATTATGCTAATGTATTTATGCGTCAGACTCTCAGACACGCCACCAAAATTACTGCATAAAATAACCCTCGTCAACACAAACAAAAAAGATAAAAACAAAACGTTATAGGACAAAATTAGTTTTTTATGCTATGCTGTTTACTTGGACTAGTTTACAACGCACGCACGGTTCTATAAAGCTCTCTAAAAGCATCTGATCTTGTCATGTGTATTTTTTTTCTCAAGACGTCGCAAATTCGATAACCGAATTGCATTTCTCCTTGCACTGAAAAATCAACGGAAACGCCTGCCACCAGTACTATGTATTAGCATTCTTCACAGAATTAAACATCTTGCCAATCAATCTGTGCGCTACATAAATTGAATGTGCTTTATGCAAAAGCTAAATCTTTTCCCATCCTGTCTACTTTTTCTCTGTTTCTGGCTTCTGCTTCCACCACACACCTCTTTGCATCATCAGACGAAAAAATACTTTTCTATTATAGATATATATACTAACTTGCATGATATCTCTGTTATTGTTGTCAGTATAATTTTCTTTTTTTCTGCATTTTATGCTCGTTTGCTTGTTTATGTTTTATTTTTGAACGCCAACATCAGAGTGTACGTGGCCAAAATGCAAATGGAAAAATGAAAAAGATTATTCTTTTATTGGTGATGGTGTGAAGCAGAGTGTACAGCTCTTCTGTAGTGATCATTGCCAATTTTTTCACAGATTTGGAAACCAACTTGTTTTGCGTGTTCATGAAAGTTTGATTTCGCTTGCCATTTATTCAGTAGGAAACTCGAAGTGTAGATTTCTGATTTCTTCTTAAGTTTAAATAGATGTTGACTTTTGGACAAAGCACAAAGAGGAAAAAATTGACTTGAAAGCAAATATGATTGGTAGCACTCTGAATACGTTTTAAACCCCATTTTCCCTTGAACGCCCATCTGGAGCGAATGTAGGTTCAAATCTTCTTGTGGAATGATTTGTTGTGAATAGTAGCCTTGTGCAAATTTGACAAGGAGAAAGGGAAAGCTTTTAGTACTGGCATTCAGCTGTACACTTTGTATATTTATATATTTTGTGGCTAATGAGTTTATTGAAAGTGAAAATAGTAAAGACTTTCTAAAAACACTTATTTAATTAGCAGACCGGAAATAACTTCTAGACACACTATTACTTTTTACAGCAATCTTAACGATATGTACGTTTAAAACTTTTCAAAATGTTAAGTTAAAAACATTTCGCAAATATTATTTGTTGAAGTGAACAGGATCGGGATTTTATTTGCTGAATTAAAAAAAAATTATAAAAGTATGGGTCTCATAACAAAAGTGCGGGGCAGAGTTCAAAATGCCCCGAAAACAGGAGGAAACCAGTGCTACTTTTGTGGAAAGTCAGATTTTGTGAAATGTACTGATGTAATGAATTTCGGACTTTTCTGCCACAATCGTAAAAATAGAAGTACCTGCTGCTATAACTTTAACAAAAATCCGGAAACTTGTACGTTGATTATGACAAAAAATATATATTTCTCAATTTTCCATGAAAATTTACTTATTTTACGAATGATTTTCAGTGGTTTTGCTTTTACTGCTACCCTTGGTATTGGGAAGAATTGGCGTGTTATATGCCTGCATTCTTTACCAGTACCCTGTACACACAATTTGCGACTGGGGAAAGAGTAAGTTTTATTTTTGAAAAATAATAAATACTTTTGCACTTCAAACTTACCGATTAAGAAATGAAAAACTAAATATCCACGATAAAAACTTAGAAACAAACAACACTATTTAATCCCACAACCACGACCTCCGTTTCTCTCCTGTTCCAATGACAAAATACTTACAAAATTCGCAGGGCTTTTATATGAAACCACTTGCCTTACTTCCAACCACGATGCCCAGTAAAAAATTAACATATAAATGCTATTCAAATTTTTCCGTGGAAGATTTTCTGGAAACGATGAAATTCATGAAATTTTAATAAAGTCATATGTAACATTCTGAAGACTAAAAGACTATTCCAAAGCTATTAAATAATGGAGACTATGGGCCAAACTTAACATATGCGTAGGAAAGTTTGCAGGCTGGCTAAATAGATCGCCATTTTGATGACAAGTTGTACCAGCAGTCAGTATTAATATTTATTAAGTAGTGGCGATACCAATTTATAAGAATACTCTATTTATCCGTTTCCCTCGGCCTTATCACTCAGACACCATAAGAAATTCAAAAAAATGATGCTATTTCTTCACTACCTCCGGGGGTGTTCGAAATTAAGAGTTGCAAGCTGAGGCTTAGAAGCAAGAAGTAATTTGAAGCGAAGATTCCGAATCTGATTTTCAGATTCAAATTTTACAAATCTGTTAATAAACCTAATTGATTTTAATATTATACTTCGCCCAACACAGCTACTTATTTCAATCGTTTACAATGGTTTATTTCTATATTCTATAGAATGGGGTCTCAAATTGATTGAAGTTGTCCGACCGATTATACACCGATTTCGCAAACGGTTAAACGAAGCCGAAAATTCGTTTGTCAATATGAATCTCTATATTCTGATAAATCAGGTAGGTGTAAAGACGTGTATGCTTTTTTATCTTTTAAAAATTCAATGCATTTAGAGAAGTTATTTAAATATCAAGTAAACAATTTTACTCCCAATCATTTCTTGACAGATGGTATTCTTCAGTTTGTGTGACAAAGTTCTGGGGCTACATGATAAGCAACGAGTAACCTCAATGTATTCCTTATTATTTTATAACGGTCTCGCATATTGTTTTACATACATAAAGGTATGTCTCACTTATTGACAAAAGTTAAAACGATTTGAAAGCATTTTTTATAACGTTAGTTTTAGATTATATATATCGAATCATGAATCATGCATAGACATGTATAACGTATGTATGTAACTTTTTCAGGAACTTGTTGACAAGGAAGACTGGGACATGAAAATTAAGGTGGCACCTTCCAGTAACGTTTTGCATCTCGCAATGACTGCTACTAAAATAGCATTAGAATGGACGAAAGCTGTCACCTTTATCGTAACCGTTGTTTGCATGCTATTGGGTAAGAAAAAATAGATAAAAAATTGTACATCTTTACCAAACTGAAGACGTATTTTATGCAATGTTCCATGATGTTTCATTACAAAAGCATGTTTCACTTTCCCCTAGTTCTTGGACTGGAACAGGGCTTACAAAACTATTGCCCAACACCAATGTACATAGTCATTACCCTGACTTACTACATTCTTACTGAAAATACCATCCAAAAGTGTATTCCCAACATTCTACTATACATCCCAAATACACAGTTTCAAGATCGAATATTAGGATTGGAAAAAATACACGCAGTCCTGGCGATTAAGCTTGTAACAACTCTTGTCAATCTCATTTTTCTTGTTCCGGTACTTCCCTCTCTGAGAATCACATTGCTAACTTTGTACGTAAA
The DNA here is from genome assembly GCA_034695465.1 of Entomobrya nicoleti. Taxonomy (NCBI): domain Eukaryota; kingdom Metazoa; phylum Arthropoda; class Collembola; order Entomobryomorpha; family Entomobryidae; genus Entomobrya; species Entomobrya nicoleti. The sequence goes on from JAQFZG010005538.1 coordinate 4,215, forward strand.
CGTCTGGCTACAATACCAGTCCTCAAAGTCGTTGAAAATTGAGCTAGACCGTGAACTTCAGTTGGTTGCCAATTTCCGACAAGCCACGAAAGAAGACTTGAGTAGCCGTGAGGAAGATGTGTGTGCCATTTGCCTGGGTCAGATGAAGTCTGCACGTGTAACCCCATGTCAGCATTGCTTTCATACAAACTGTTTGCGCCTCTGCATTAAAAATTTAAACGACTCGTGTCCAATTTGTAAAAGGGTCTTCCATTTTGACTAATTCAGCGCAACATCAAGAAGGACAGACACATCTCTAAATTGTAAGAGTTCGCAGTAAATGTTATGGAAAACCCATACAAGTTTAGTTTACACACTATTCTAACATACTTTATCAGTGAAACTTATCCAAAAAATACAATTATCTTGCTGTACCTAAAACGATTGTTAATTCCAATGTGATTATGTGTATTACAGAAAAATGCAATGATATCATTGCTTTTTGCAAGGAACACTTCGAAAAGTGTTCCAAATGAGTTTGCATATTATGAATGTATGTATATTTGTAATTAAACGCCAACATTTAAACTTTTATAGTTATATTTATTGCTTTAATTAAGTGTTGTTTAAATATGCATAGAATGTTTTAACAATTAGAATGTTTCATTCAGGCACTAAAACACACATACCAGAACGAACACAAGCTCAATCTTCTAAATTCCTCATTTAAATGATGTCACTGCATTAAACAAATTACGTGCGTTGTTTGCTGTTTGCTAATGAATGTTGATATCTCGTGCTCATGTGCTCAAAAATTACTTCTCGTAAAATTTAAGCGTTTCATTATCAAAGCTAAATACTTTTGGCTTTACTTTCATTTCATTTGATTCTTGTATTGTTAATAATAAAAAGTTGCGCAGTATCCATATATAAGCTGAAAACAGCAAATTTCGTACAACACATTATCCATTTAATCAAAGGGCCTTTAAAAATAAGTGTGTAAAGTGGGATCCTGAACATACGACCCACTCCACTCACTATTTTACTTTTAGGCACTCCAAAGTCGTGTTTCCAGCCGATAGTTGTAATCATTACCATTGCTTCCATTTACTACATTTAGTATTCATCTATCTATGCCTAAAGATATTTCTTGTAGACATTCCGCCTCCATAATACAATTCAGTGGATCATCATCACGTAACGTACAAACTTAAGTGAACGAACTGAAATAAAGTTTAACGCTGGATAATGACGTTAGCAAAACACGACAGTAGAAGAGTTCATTAGTAACATATAAAATATATTGCCGCCGCATCACGTTCCGTTCTATTCGAATTTTGGAGCATTGTTTCAATCTAATGTACATCTAGTAGAAAAGCAAAAGAGAGAGTGATATAGTTTTCGGATCGTACATTCCACAACGCGTCAACCACAACAACAATACAATAGAGAAAATTCCAAACAATTCTATTTCAACCCTATTAAAAAGAACCAGAAAAACAGCCCGGTATCTGCACTACTACAACCTTCTCCACCACCACTCATTGTCATCCTTAACGACCTGAAGCAAGCCATACAAACTTCACCAAAAGTATAAATGAATCTTTCGTATCGCTCTTATTTTGGACAGCTTTTTTGGAAAATTATTTTTGTACCCATTGTAGAACAGAAGAGTATGTTCAATAAAGGAAACGACGGGAGAAAGACGACAAGTGAAGAGGAAAGGAAATAATAGCATTGACAATGACAATGAAGTTTCACACTAAAAATGGCATGTCCCTCTTGAACTCTTGCGTAGCCACAATGGAACCATACATGTCAAGTTTCTCTGACTGCCTCTATGACCATAAGCCAAACAAACCAAATAATATTCTTGCTGCTTTTTTATATGGTCAGATATGTAGAAAATAGGAAGAAAAAAGAAATGAATCAAGCTGTGAAAACCTTTTTACAAAAGTTTTAGTGTAGTAGTGGGGATGAAGGTAACAAGTAGTGTAAGAGAGCGTGTGCGGTTCGACTTGAGAAAGAAACAAAACATTTTTCTCTCTAGTTCCGTCGTACTTTCCTACTTTCTTCTTTCCTTCGTATTCTTCTTCTCTTGGAAGGAGGAGAAAACAGGAAGTGGAAACAGACGAAAACACAAAAAGTAATGTTGTTTTATGTGTCGAAGGGGAAATGGTAATATATTTCCTGCTGGTTTGGCGAAGGTGGTGATACAATGAGGTTTCTGTCTAACTAAACGCAACAGAACGAAAATAATAGGCAGGGAAAATACATATAAAAGAAACACACAAAAAGTTAAACTTTACTAAACGAAAGGAATGAATTTGTGTCGAGAGGTCAATATACAGTCTAAAAGATTTGAATGTTTTCTTGTGTGTGAGGAGAAAAAAAAAACATATCAAACAAAGCCATCTTACTGCTTCTTCGTCTCTTGGAGAATATAGAGAAAAGATGTTTTGGCTGTTGCAACATATTGTCAGAAAGTCATTGATGGTTTTCTCCAGTTTGCTTACAGGTTTTCCTGTTGCTTTTTCCATGTTTCTTTTGTTGCTGCTGTACTTGAGTTGATGCAACGAGACGACTAGCCAAACATATAAATAAATTGCAACATATCAATTACTTTTATACCTTCACTTGTGAGTGTAGAGAAGTAGAAAAAACATTTCACATGCTACCAAGTATTCATTCGCAGGAGAATCATAATGAGCGACACGCTTACTTCCACACTGTTCTTCTATAAAAACAGGGAAGATGATGATACCTGTTATTTTCACTATTGAACCGCTTTCTCACTTGTGCCTTTCCATTACATTCTCTCATCATCGACTACTACTATATTGACTACAAAGATCTCACTTGCTTATTATTATGGTTCTTCCAAGCAACGCAGTAAGGAAATAGCAAAAACTTTACCAAGCATCGCAGAAGTATTGGTGGCTCAAGTGTCAAAATGAATTCCCTCTGCTATCACATGCTGAGAAAAATAGTGATGCTGATGCGATTGCATGTAACTTCGCTTTTTCAAATGCGATGTGTAAGCTAGTAAGCTCAGTTGTTTCTGTCTTTCTAAATGAATGTGCATACAACATGCACTTTGGGGTTCCAAGTGGAATTCGTTTGATACAGCAATTTAGTTAACAAACAAGTTTGTGAGAAAACCGATTTTCTTAAGCGGAAGTGACTTGAATGCTCTTGCTAAAAAGCCCTAGTTGCATTATACAGACATATGTATATTTTCAAGTAAACAAGCACGTGCTTTTTGTACTTTCATTCATTCTGACTTTCTGACTAAACCTGGAATCGTATAGAGGCGGCGTAAGAAAACTTTCGTTTGAATGAGGATTTTTCACAAAAGTCAGCACACAATTACGTAATCCTTATTCATGTATCATACACATATGTTAATCTCTATATACAAGTACTGATGTGGTGGTATAACAAATGAATCGTTGAGCTGTCGAAACATTCGTATAGAAAAGTGTACGCAGGGGTTACGTTACGATGAGTTTTCCTTATACGATATTGCTTCAAGTGTTCCTAGCCCCACGCTACGAACTGAAGTTTTGACTTCCACAGACAGAAGCGTCAAAATAATTCTTACCAGACAACCGTGGTGTTCCCGGAAAGATTTTTAAGGAATAGAGGAAACTCAAGGTGAGGTGAAGAAAGAGAAAACAAATGAGAAAAAAGAGAAACGTGGCAGCAGCACTTATTTGAGGTATTCCAAAGAGACTCATAACTTTAGTACCATACTCTCCAGTTACATGTCATGTACACACATATACATATGTATGTTCTGTTGTGCAAAAAGAGGTGTTTCTTGATGAAAAATTCTTGAAGAAGTTGAGAATTCATAGCAGCATTCATGAATGAGCGCGGTTTCTCACTCCTTCCTGTGACTGCAGCATTGTGGAACGATGTACAACATCCTTCGTTAGTTCATAGACTTTAGAGGTTGTAAGTAATCTCACTTTGAGATCAGCGACCCTCAGCCAGACTGAACTAGACAGACATATTATTCCGGTTTTCTTGTTACCGGAACCAGTCACAAAAAAACTAGTCATACCCCACCACGTACGTAGCAAGGGTTTGCTATACTGCTTTGTCGCTGAATCTTTTCCATTGTTCAATTCAAAAATGTAGGTACAGATCTTCCTTCCTAAAATATGCACCTTAAACTTTCTTTTCTAGCCCACAAGATGCAATGTCAAGTGTAAGTGTAGCGGTTTGCCTAAAAAAGAGATTTTTTCATGAACAAGGTGATCATGCTTCACTTGACTTCTGTTGGAGTAAAAGTCAATTTTGCTGTTTGTAATATGCTCATCAGCGAATGCTCTCATACAAAGAATTAAGCATGTAAAACGAACGATATGGATAGTTATCTCACGTAGTCGAATCTATCTAATACGCAAAATGCCCGAAACATACATAAGAAACGAATATTTCCCTTGGGCTGTGATATAACTTGCTAAAAAGTAATCTGCCCAATTTCTTGAAATGTACTGTGCATATAGTATATATACTATAGTATGAACGCATTCTTACATTTTTCTGCTTTCTATTTTTGTTCAAGCTTTTTTTCTCTGACTCACACTCGCATATGTCTATTGCTTTCTCCTGCTCATTTCATTACTTGTAGCAGTCGTCTTTACCTACTACCTAGTACAGTTATTGACTTGAAATTTGCATTACTAGTAATACTAGTAGCAGGTTCAACTAGCAGTTTATATTCTATCTCAGACGTTCAAAGAATATTTTCTGTGAAATTGCAGTTCAATTTAGTAGCCCATTATATGGAAAGTCTCAATAAAATCGAGCCAAGTATATTCACCATTTACGTTTTGCAGGCCATAGAGACGATCGAGACGTTTCTCGGAAGAGGAAATATTATGATGTTTCTTTTTTATTCATTTGATCATTACCTTGAAATGGAACATTATTTTCTTTTTTTGCCATCTAGAGGAACAAAAATGTGAATCATCATGAAATAATGAACACAAAGCACGTATAATTTTAGTACAGCTAGAAGCTAGAGCTTTTTTTAAACGTACCTTGTGCCTTATATGATCTAAAATCTCACAAATTACATCTCCTATTATGTTTAGAAGCATAATGTTTGCACAATATCTATAGTTGATAACTGAACCAATCTTAACATTTTTTGTAATTAAAGATTGTCAGCTTAAAAATTACAGAAAACTGCCAAGTTATCTACCATTAAGGAATCAAATTAAAATCATTCATTTGAATGGAAATACGTGTTGGGAAGGGGTAGGGTTAAACAGCATTAAATTCAATACAAATCTTACCAGTACAAAATAGTCACAGAGGAAAATGTGAAAATTGAAGAACCAGTGTAAAATGTTATCGAGTTAATTTCAAGCTGAAATTCTATGATTACACCGGTTTTACGATATGCCATTTTTCAACAAGTGTTTCGGTAACGGTATTTCTTGGCTCCACATTTTTAATTGATCACTATTGCTTATTTTTTATTTATATTATCACGACCAGTCACAGTATTGGATTTACTTAATTGATCTTTACAAGATTGTATAATTTACAACGTTTTAATTTTTTTAATTAATTTGACACTGCTCACTTAATTCAGGTTTCCATTCCCAGTCAAGTCAAGAGTCAACTGATTACATGGAGAACTTATGATTTTACTTCAGGAAAAAATGTTTGTTTCAGTTCCATTTATCTGAAACGAATAAAACAAGTGTGTGCATAGGATAGAATATTGTTTGATCACCAATTTTCTCCCATAATTTACACATAAGCCTGTTCGAGATTTTAACCAAGAAATTTTAGAAAGCCTACATGTTCAAATATGAAGTAATTTTGTTAAAATAATGTAATAGATCTGTATCTTTTACGGCAAAAAACTAGATAAATATGCAGAACGTTTTTTTTCATGCCTCTCCTGGACAAAAAAATGGTTGTCCTTCGATTTAATTGCATTAATTGGTACACGCTTTCATTCAATTTCATACATGTTTACAATGAGGAAGGTTGTT